>JAPYZR010000006.1:0-81647 GCA_030522945.1 Trichopria nigra | reverse complement strand
ATTGAAAGATGCTGGAGGACAGCATTAGACAAAAGGTATCATAGTGGTACCCTTTTCCTAATCTTGTCCTCCAGCATCTTTCAATTTTTTTTATTAATTGTAAATGCGTTCTTTAAGGTTACATAACCTCGGAGTTCAATTGCAGAAGATTCTGCAGTTTTCACTATACCGCATGTTTCGTCCCGCACACGTCCCACATATCACGCACATACGTTAAATTCGAGCAGACTCGTAATACCGTATAAATTTACACGAATGTGTGTAGCGCAACTAATATAGATGCGTCTATATTTGTTGATAATATCTATACGCCATCAACTATTCAACATATGCGGTATAATAAAAATCATGCATGAACTACATTACATATATATATACGCATTACAACATAACCAACTCCCAGATTCATAATACGTTATTGCTCTCATAACAATTCGGTATAGCTGAAATGAAAAACCTACTTTCACAAAACTAATATTGCTGAGATAGTTATACTGTATCGGTATAAGTTCCTGAACTAAAATGAATTGTTCGGAGAACCAAATTATCGTTGTAAGCCCCAAACTTTTTTTCCGTGCACCTAAACTTGACTTCGAACCATCAGTGAACGAGATGATTCCATGCCTAGGTGCTGCTGATTTATTCTTCCAGTCCTCCCTTACGGGAAAATAAATTTTAAAGTTCTTTTCACCTGTGTCGAGGATCTGGATCTTATCCTGCTGTTGATTCCACATGTCTTTCAGATCGCTTCGGAAGAGTTCTTCGAATCCTTCCAGACACTGCTTGTTGGATTTCCCAAGCACCTAAATCTGTGTAGGGTTCTCCTGGCTTCGCACTTTATATTTTCTCGTGAAAAATGTGCTACGTCTAAAGTGTTTGTTATCACACACACACATGTATATATATATTACCTACGAATGAACTGTCCCCATCACAAACATTAAAACTTATACAGAAAGATGTCCAACATACATCAATGATCGATATGTGTTTAATTTGGAAAGAATCGCCGATTAAATGATAATTATATTCTAACGTCAATTAATTCATTAATCATATTTCTTATTTTGCAGAAAATCTGCGAGACTGAGATGCCATCCGTGGTCATGGAGGATATAAAAGCAAATGTCTTCCATGAAGATATTCGATGGATGGAAGACATGCCATGTAGCAGCAGTCTTGAAAAGTATCGTAGCCAAGCATCGTTCAATTGGAAACGGCTTCGATTAGTTTTCGAAGATGCCGATAATCTTCGACTTAAGGTGATTCATTGACATTATTACGCTTGACAGGTTTTGTTTTGTTGGTTTTTCTCAAATGTTAAAGTTAACCCTGGTACAAAGATGCGAATATTTTTGGCGTGGTTTAGGCTTAATCTTTCTGGTTGTTGTACAATTTGATGTTTTTTTAATATTATAAGTGTGAAACACTTCATGATGATGCATTATAATTTGTTTCCTGACTGCTGATTTAAATAGTCATCGAGTGTTGTACAAACTCTATCATGACAGAGACACCTTATTATAAAATCTTTATAGACGGAATTATTTATTCGCTGATTCTATTGCAGATAAAATTGTGGAAAGCAATGGAGGCTGACCCGGAATTCCATCCTTATCAAGGTGTAACTCCAAGTCCCGACGAACAAAAGAGGCATACAGCAAGGAAGTTGGCACGTCTCCATCATCTAAAGTTTATACCAGGTGGTGAGCCTAATTATAGTGTTAAGGTAAATCACGAAATTAACTCTGCAATTGTGTAGTTTATTGAGGATTACAATTGATGGTTTTACAGACGCGATACATGATGACACTGAACGAAGCCACGTGTTCCGTAGATCCCGGATTATCCGTCAAAATTGCCCTTGGCGTTTACCTCTTCGCGAACACAATTCTCAGTCTCGGAACAGAGAGGCATCTTCCAATCTACAAGGCGATTTGGAATAAACAGGTAGCCTTTCATAGTTTGTTACGTATTTTTTAAAATGGTCACGTTTGAGCATTTCCACTTATGGGGAGGTTTTCATTTCAATATAACGGTTTATTCGTGTTTTATAATGAATATACATTTTTAATTTTCAAAAATAGTTTCGACTTTGAGCGATTCCGTAAGTGACATACGCAAGTGTTAAGTAGAAGCTAGGAATGTAAAATTCGATTTTTTTTAAAGCGTAGGCTTATTAATATGTCCGTCATGTAGGGGTAGGGTATATACATATAGATGTTTAGACATTTACTGAGTGTCAACTGATAGAAAAATTTAGTATATTTAACTAAATATTAACTTACAGGTCTATTTATACTCTCAATTTATTTAGCTGAATAACATACTTTGCTAAACTAGAAATCTAGCTTTATCATAGTGATTACGTATTTTATCAACGTTACTAAATAATTGTTTACGACCAAAAAAACTGCTGGATCTATCAAGAAATAGAAAAAAGCCGATTTTATAAAATAATTACTGGATAATCTGTAATCAACGAAATATTTATTATTTTCTGCTGCTTATTAAGAGAGATTTAATTACTTTATGAAATATTTAGCCAATTCCACTAAATACGTATTTCGATTGACTAAACATATTTTGCCAGATTAACTTCGCGTATTATTTATTAAATATGTAGTCCACTCTGATCTAAGGATATAAAAACAATTTTGATCGATAGAAAAGAAAATTGAGAATAGAAGCCGCCATTTTGTTCACTTTAATTTTGATGATCTGGACCAAGATTCATGTTATTTCTTATTTAAAGTATTACAGATGCTTGTTGAAATAAACCACTCTCTCAATTCTACCAATTTATTTAGTTGTTTCAATAATTGTTAGTTTGACCAATTCATTTGGTAAATTTCACTACAATACCTTTTTTTAATGATAGAAACCAATGATATCACTTCTAATTCAATCTATATTTCGATCATTATAACCATTAATTACCTAAGAAATTCTTCTACTTAAGGTGACGAAACGATTTTTATTTTATTACAACTTACAAATTTTCTAAATAAATATATCGTTTATTAGTTGCATCTAAAAAAGTATAATTTTTACCAAAAATTTAATTAATGTGACTTCCATAATTTTCCATTTTGAAATAGGTCCAGCATGAACTCCATGTTGATGAATTATAGAGTGAAAAATCATTAAACGATAGATTTAAGCAATACGAGAGTAGCAAATAATTATGGACTCGCAGTAAAGTGAAAGATATAACCGAAAGGATGTTATTTTAATTGTATTTTATGCGAGTTAGCTCTTTCGTCAACGAGTGTTATTGACATCTAACAAGTGTTATTAAACCATTCCTTTGTGTTCAATTCAGTTACTGGGCTGTTATGCTCTCACCGAAGTCGGGCATGGTAGCAATACGAAATTGATGCGAACAACCGCTACGTACGATCCCAGCACGCAAGAATTCATTCTGCACACGCCAGACTTCCATGCTGCAAAATGCTGGGTTGGAAATCTCGGTTAGATATTTGACAATAAATATATAGATAATACGTTGTAGTATTGATTATACTTTATTAATGATTGTGTTATTACCGGTTTTATTTTTAAAGTTAATAATTTTTTTTTATATAATTTTATAAATGAATGTTTGTTTCGTTATAGAAGAGCTGGTAATGTAATTACGAAGTATGATGGAGACAGATTTAAATGCCAGCCAACAAATAATTCTTTTAGTTCAAAATGTCCAGCAATTTAGCGACCTTATAGAGATCCTGCATATATTCATTATAATAAAGAAATGTATGATTACATTACAGGGAAAACAGCAACGGTTGCTATCATATTCGCACAATTGATTACCGGAGGGACGTGTCACGGTTTGAACGCGTTTATCGTACCCGTTCGCAACCCCAAGTCTTACATGACGTATCCCGGGGTAATCATAGGCGACATGGGTGAAAAAATTGGCCTCAACGGAATCGACAACGGTTTCATCATGTTCAACGAGTACAGAATACCCAAGATGAACTTATTGAATAGGATAGGCGACGTCACTCCGGAGGGCGAATACGACAGTTCCTTCTCTGACCCTCAACGAATTTTAGGTAAAATAATAAATTTAAGAAATTGTTTTATTTAAAGTAGGAACTCACCCAGTAGAAATTGGAACCATTTTCTGTGGGTAGTTTCCGTCCAAAAAGAAAATGGGCAAGATTCTACCAGGTCCTTATTTTATTTATTTTTCTTTATTTGCTTCATTTACTTATTTAAATCGTACGATGACGTCAATTACTTCACTCTTTCTTCATATGTAATTAATTTCTTTCGTTACCCCAATTTTTCCTTCGTTTCCTTCCTTCATTCATTTCCTGTTTTTTTTTAACTATTTTTCTTCTTTAAATTGCACTTTCCTCGATTCCTTCAATTCCTTAAATTCCTTAACTTGTTTCACTTAGTGTACCTCATTTACTTTCGACAATTTATTTACTTTCAATGCTTTATTTACTTCGTTCACTTCATTACTTGCGTTTATTTCCTTCATTTTCTTTATTTTCTTTACTATACTTTCGCTTCATTCACTTTAGTAGTAAATGAAAAATTTAATTTCATTCAAATCAATTGAAAAAGAGAAAAAAAGAATAAATGTACAGATTTTATTCATTTCAATTCGTGTTAGATATTGAACTTTGTATATGAGCAACGAGAAATAGGCAGATATACATCTTTAATAGGTTCTTAAAATCTTCACCCAAACAGGAGCAATATTGGAGAACCTATCTGCAGGACGGATGGGCATTTGTCAAGAATCCACCAATAGACTGGGCGCTGCCTCAGTCGTAGCCGTAAGGTACGCTGCTGTGCGAAAACAGTTCGCATCCTGTCTCGCCGCTCGTGGCGAATCGGAAACGTCGATACTCGAATACGAATTGCACGTAAGATAACAATCATATAATTATTCAGTTATTTTAATAATGATCGATTAAACGAGAAATCAAGTGACAATTAGTTCTGATTTTAATCCTTATGTAGAATATTTTGAAATGGTCGTATAATAATACTAAACAGCACAGATGTGGTAGAATTATAAGGACGTTTTTCTTTTCGTCCGATAGGACAAGGACGAAGTCCTTGATGCTAAACAAATTGTTTTTTATTTGTACCAAGTGATTCAAATGGATTCAGAATTTATTACATTTCTATGCAACTAAATTCCATATTTGTCTCTTTGCTTTTTATTCAAATATTTTCAAAATGATTGAGAAATATTCTCTACTTTATAAATTTGCAGATTTTATTATTTATGGATTTGCATGTGCATCAAGCGTAATATTTTTTATATATAAAATTGAAATGTTCTTATATTTTAGTTAAATGATTTTTGGAATTGAGAGAATTCTAAATAGGATTTTGCATAATATATACATAATACACATTTTTTTGCCAAAAATGAATCAAATTAAATCGTATCAAAATTATTTCAGCAATGGAGAATTCTCCCGTACTTGGCGGCCGCGAGTGTCTTTAGAATGTTCATGACAGAATTTTCGAAAGTTTACCTTGAAAACGTAGAAAAGTCAATGGAGGGAGGAAAAGTTGATAATCTAGTAAGTGATCGAAAGAAATGTTCATTCTTTTACTAACCCCATATCGTTGCATCAGCTTAAATGTCACCATTGGAGTTCGAATCTATTCCCCGTATATAAACCTAAAGTCTAATATAAATGGAATGCTATTCTGTTCTGTTCTATTTTATTCTATTTTGTAATTGTAGCATAATTATTTTAATATATTTTACAATTTTGTAAAATATCTCTTCATTGTTACGTTCCGAAAATTCCAAGGAAGAGACAATCAAAATTAAAGATAATTTTATAAATTATTTTTTAATTACAAAAAGAAAAAAAGAAAAAAACAAAATAAATAGATTTTGACAATTAAATTAATTAGAATTACTATACCAAAAAAAGTTTTAGAAGATTTCTTAAATGTAACTCGTATTGCTAATAATTTTCATTGCATTTATTGGAAATAAAGCATTTTAAAAATGTTACAGAGTCAAATAGTATCCGAAATACATTCCATTGTGTCGGCCATCAAAGCGTTAATGACGTGGACTTGTCGCGATGCAATTCGGGAAAGCAGAGAAGCTTGTGGGGGCCACGGCTATCATAAGTGTATGTTACTTTTAAATAAATAATAATAATAATAATAATAGTAATAATAATATATATAATTCATTTATTTATTGATCATTTATACGCTCATTATTACAGCCGCCGGTTTGAGCGACATGGCCGCTAATCACGAACCATGCGTGACGTACGAAGGCGACAATAACGTTTTGGTTCAACAATCGAGTAACTGGATCATACGACAGTGGGGTGAAATTCAAGGCGGTTCAACCCTATTCAGTCCACTCGCTTCCGTCAGATTTCTCATTGACGCACCCGCTATATTGCGCAGAACGTTCGTTTCGAAGAATAACTCGATGAGTCTTGACGGTACGTTAACGATTTACGATTAGGCTTATATTGGTCTTTTGTTCTCTTTCATTGTTATCGTTGATTTCATTTGCATTTCAACCAAGATTCGATATCCTCCATCTTTTTTTTTTAAAGAATTTACGTACACTGTGAAAATTACCAATCAATTTGTAATTTCTACAAAATTTGAATGATTTCAAATATTTCGTTGAAGAATCATACGATAATGATATGAAGAATTGCAAATATAGGTAGAAATATAAATGAACATATTCTTTAAAAATGTTTTACGTTTATATTTTATTGAAAAAGTAACGTTCGTTTTATCCAAAGTCATTTCCTCGCTTTTCAGAGGTGACTGATGCGTACGAGTGGTTAATAACGTGGCTCACCATTGAGACGCAACGAAAATACGACGAAGAATATGCCACAGGAATCGACAAATTCACTGCACGAAGTCGATCGCAGGTTTATAGAGCCGCGACCCTGTCCAGAGCTTACGGAGAGGTAACGAAATGTGACAACATTCTTTTTCATTAATGAAAATATCAACTACTAACGATGGCGTAATTACTGTTTTTTTTTTTACAGATGATAATACTGAAGTACGCTATGGCTAGGATAAACAAAGTTGTTCCACCCGAACCACAAGCGCGGAGTCTTAAATGCGTCCTCGACAATCTATTACTCCTCTATTCGTTGTCCTGCTTGGAGAAGCATTTGGGAACTTTCTATCAAGGTTTGCTTTTGAATTTCTCGTGCAAATGTTATTTACACTTATAAATAACAATAATTGCAAATATCAAAACGTACAAAAAAGAATATTTAAAATAGTGATATCGATAATATTAGAGGTGTCTCCATTAATTTGCCTTTATGAGTGGTACAGCATTTTTCTTAATTTCTAAACACGTAAACATAAAAATTAAGTTTTGTAAAAATCTGCCCATTACGACAGTAACGCTTCAAATTATTTCTATATATATTATACTTAAAGTTCGTCCTAGACCTTATCAGATCTATTCAATTATCATACCATATCTTAAAAAAAAATACACACATATATAACTAAGATTCGTTTTCTCGTTACAGGTGGTTACTGTACAGGTCCCCAGATGGCGGATGTCGTGAGACAGAATATCCTGAAGCTGTGCGCCGATTTGAAGCCGGAATCAGTAGCCATCGCCGACGCGCTGGCACCACCCGATTTTGTTTTAAACTCATCTTTAGGCATGTCGGATGGAAAGGTACATATAAATGAATTTATTGCATTTTTTTTGTTTTGTTTAATTATTGAGTTCGACACTCGTTCATTGTCTTTTTATTCGGTTTTCAGGTTTACGAGCACCTGGAAAATGCCTTCAGGTGTTATCCCCAGGGAATGGAGAGAGCCCCATGGTGGCCCGAGCTCTTGTCGGCCTCGAAGCGCCCTCTACTTCCTCTGGAATCGAAACTTTGACCGCCCTGTAGGTAGTTTCGCTGCGGCCGACGTCTCCCATTTCTACTACGAGAAGTTATGTACAGAGATTAATGGAAATAATTCTTTAATATTTACTTTGGTAGCTCGGCAAACGAAAATAGATCGATAAAGATAGTGATGAATTTACATGTATATATGTGCATTTCATAAAATGATTCGAATACCTAGTTAAACACACAAAAGAAGATTTGAAAGGACTCCCTGGTAAAAATCGGAATGTACGCGAAATCTGACAAAAGATGTCATTAAAGTGTAACGGATGTGTACAATAATCGTATTTGGGATTCATTTAAGTGAACAAAACTAACGAATGTATCTTAAGATGTTTTACGATGTTTGAAAATGTCCTGTAACAATTCAATCGACTTGAAATTCGAATCATTTTCCGTTTGCTGGCCACAATGTTTTACGAATCTAGTGAATGATTCTCGATACAGAGATATGCGTATCGGACACCGAAAAGCGAATGGGAAGAGGCTTTAAACAGAGCAAAGCTTGATTTCATCGTTCCGAACCTCGCTGCGTAATTAACAATTGTATTTTTTAAATAAACGGACCTCAGACAATATTTTGCTACTTAAGCGTTTTTTTCTGGCTCAAGATCATTCACGTACGGGTAGATTGAAATATCGCCGGATGAAGCCTACTGGCCGGTGGCCTTGGTAGCGGGTTGGTTAAAACTCGCGCTATCTCGCCGAGCTGATCTGTAAAAATCAATTTAAGAAATTGCTGAAATTACGTTCATGACCAGAGGATTTAAGAATGAAAGGCACTTGCATGCGTTTCGGTTTTCCGCCAGCCTCATAAGTGGATAAAGAAGCGAGAAGTCGCGGATTCTCGTGACGCGATGGGTGTCCTGGCGTCTTGGCAACGGGTTCACGTTCAACTGAGTCCCGCTCCATCGTAGGTGCGAAGGTGCCTCCGTAATCAGTTCGCTGAATCTCGTAGCTATTTGACGCCATTTCAGTAGATCGTCCGGCTACAAGATATTTATCTAACTTAAACTTTGATCAAATGTTTGTTTAAAAGTAGTTTTTAAAAACGAGGAATTTTTTTTTTTATTTTCATTTGGGACAGATCTAGGTTCAGATAAGAAAATGTAGGGTGCAATGAAAAATATATTCAATATGTACGGTCAATGTGAAGAAGGTTGGTAGTAGAGTCAGAGGTAATGTTGGCCCTTGGAGTTCCGAACATTCGGAGGCAGGTGCGGACACGGTCAAGTGCTTGAAAAGTCCAAGAAGATCGGCGAGCAGTTCGCCGTGACGACCTCCAACGTCCTGCCGAATCAAGCCAAGAGCGTCTCGAGCGACTTCGTGGGCTGTTACTCCAGGATTATCCGCTGGAGAAAATTAATGAAATAGCGAAAGATTTCGTATAGAAAATAAAGGAATTAATAAGATATTCTAGATTCTGAAGATTATGTCGAAAATTTAATATTAAAAAAATTCATCAACATTTATGTTGTATAAAAATATTTAATATTTATAGTTTTTGCATATTCTATATAAAAGAATTTAAACCTATTCAAAAATTTGAAAAGAAAGAGTTCCTATGAATTCGCTGAATAAGGGTTGAGTAAGTTAATTTTTTTGATTAAAGGGACGTAAAGGGAAGTAAAGAGGCTGGATTGTTAAAGTCAATTCCTATAAAATAAAATATTCATATTAAATGCAGAAATAACCTGGATAATAGTAGATAAATAAAAGTTTTTATTTTTGGACTCAGTATGGTCTGAAACGTCGACATTTAACGAAAAAAGTTGGTGTCATTTTTTTTCGGATGACCAAATTCAATACTTCGATCCCAACCTTTGGTACGGGGTTGAAGTAATATGTATAAATAATTGAGAAATGTAACGAGTATATAATATTACGAAGTACAATAGAAAAATGAAAAAAAGAGAAAAAATGTTACAATAAAAAAAAAAACACAAAAAAAATACAAAAACAACGAAATCATTAAAAATAACTTGCGAATATTGTAACCATAGATGTACAATCTCTGTGTTGGTTAGATAACTGATTATTCAGAAATTTTATAAATATTTATGACGAGCAAACGAAAATGAATAAATATATTGTAAATTATTATAAATTATTACATTTTATTATAATTTATTGAAATTTATTATATTTTTAATTTTATTTCTTTTATTACAACTTATTTCTTTATTTCTACTATTCTTTTCAGATGACTATAAAGGACGTTGCTTATATACCTCACAAATAATTATCGTAAATCATTTATTATACAAGTGCATATTTACAATACAAATGCGTGAAACGAATATTGCTAATCTGCACAATATCAACCTGAATAGCAAATTTACCATCAATTCCAAGAAAACAATGCAACAGATTGCGTTCATTTCATTCAAACAATGCGTGCTCATGATATATTCGTCGAATTCACCGAAGAATGCAAATAAAAAATAATTTACAAATTAGCAGCTCGGCATGCATGACATAAAAATGTTTTTAAATAATGAAGCATTCTGAGAAAAGTCGTATGTATGACAGTCTTTTATCTTTTTTTTTTTAAATCAAAGTAATTTTTCATGACGCTATAGGTATATATTTCATGGTTTCCCATTTTATAAGAAAAGTTCAAATTTAATACGATTTTAAAATAATCATAGTACCAAGTAGTAGTTGTTGAACTCTCTGTGGCATGACTGGTCTTTTCATTTGAGCGAGGAAAAGTAGCAAAGCCGCAGCACACTCCAGAGCAGAATTTTCAAATTGCGGTCTTTCGCCTTTTTTTAGAGCATCGAAAATCCGCAATCTCAAATCTCGGCGACCACCACGTCGAAACAAACCTTCCTCGCGGGATTCTTGTATTTTAAAATTGGATTATTCGTAATGAAAGTTGAAATGTTCGGAATCGTATGCTGCGTCGAAAAAAAATGTTTAATATTAATTTTAGGAATTTTACGTTTTCTTTTCTTTTTTTTTTTTTAATAGGTCATTTTTAGAAATGATGTTAGTTTAATAAGTAACGATTTATTTTCTTTGGAATACGATACTTTACGGATAATACTAAAGGATTATCAACAATAATAAATTTAAAATTCTTCAAATTAATATTAAACATTTAACCGGCAACAGCTTGTTGTAAACCGCGTATAGCAATAAATGTTTATTAGATCAATGAACTATACGATTTCATTGAAGGTCATCAAGTGCACTTTTTTTTTTTTTAATGACAATTGACGTCCTTTAGTATGGAACAACACATATTTAAAGAATACATATTTTTTTATATTATATACTATGTAATACAGTATATTTATACGTTCTATGATCCTAATATTTTTAGGGCTACTTACGTCCTTTTAAAAATAGTATCATCTCTTTCACCACTTTTAACGATTTTTCTGAGATAATTTCATCGTTGTCGTCACATCTATATGAGCATAAAGAATTTTTTTCAGATATTAATTTCATTGCATTATTCTCTCTCATATATTCTATGTGTACAATAAATGGTGGCTCTTAAATAACGCCATCAAAAAATGTTGATCGTATCAACTCTTCATTTGTTTCAAAATACAAAAAAATTTTTTGTAATAAAAATATGTATGAATATTCGCAGAAAAAGTTTCTTTACATGTCAATTGCAGCAGATTATTTTTTAGGAGTTAAAAAGGGAAATGTAACATTTGATTGCTTTTTTGATAGTTTTTTTATGCAATAAAACTTACTGTTAAAAACGATTTAAGTTATCTTATATCCATAAAATTGGTATTTTTTAACGCAACAAGTTGAATAGTTAAAATTTTCTCTTTTTTCTCCTACAATTCTGCTAAAAGTCTTATTAAAGTCTGAAATACGAATTTTTCAATTCCTTTACTTTTTCTGAAGAATAACTTAGATAGTTTTATATACATGTATCTATATGCATACACGTAATATACAATAATAATTATAGGTATAGATTAATTACAGTGCTTAAGTAATCGTGGTATGTTTTTAATATCGTGCTATGCTTTTAAACTAATATTATTTTGCAATTATAATATTACGTCGGTGTAATATTGCATTGGAATATAATTGTAGAAATAATTTCTGAAGGGATTCAATCATATACATGCTTGAGATTATTACAGATAAAGACAAGAAATCAAATTGCATCAAGAAATCAAATTGCAGCATGAAGATTTTAAATATTATAATAGATACAACATATATATGTATACTATAGTATCTATTAATATATAATTTTTAAACCAGGACAAAACATATACAACAAAATATATTGCACTCATTTTAGATTGAATATATAATCTAAACAGTAGATACGCATTACGAGTAAAACCAGTCATTGACATTTCAATTCGAATGCACCAAGAAATGCGCTTACAACAGCTTTAAATCCATTACGCAAGATGGCAAAAGCATCACATTCCGTTTGAATGATTTCCGACGATTTATGAGAATTTCTGCAAGTTAAATGTATTTCGTAATTAATTATCGAGTCATTGTTTAGTTTGGGATTGTGTTATTGAAAATATGGCCTGATGATTCGATATTTTATCATTTTTGGTCAATTGATGCTTGATTACATATTAACAATCAATCCAATCGTTCTGACCATCACTGGGATGCAACAGCAATATATGTATATATAACAAGTCGATTAATACGTAATAAGCTGTGTAACATTAATTGATAAAAAAACTTGTTCAAATAATTAAGAATTTTAATAATTAATGACGCCTTACAAAAAATATAATTTACTTGCATGAAACATGTAATTTCATTCTTTGAAAAGAATTTATAAAAATGTCGAAAAATTGCAACTGAGTTCGATATTTTTGGAAAAGATTTGCAAATCTGAATTCAAATTGTTCTCTCACGTCAGGTTTTCGATCGCATGATCGCAATTTATGGCGGAAGAATTCTTAAATATCGCTCGAATTATCTGACTCAGAATCTGACATCGTATATTTTAACATTAAAAATGGCGGATCCAACATAGTGGATTAAAATGCGAGAAAATATAATATATGCTTATGACCAGAGATCAAATAGATGCCGGAAAATGAAAAATGTGTTACGTAAATGAGACAAAACCTCGATTAATATGTTTTAAACTAATTCGAGAGATTCTTCAAAAAAATTGTACGCCATACTATTTTGAATTTTGTATATCTGTCGTCATATTGGTAATCAACGATCATAAAAAATAATTCAAAAGTTTTATTGAATTATTTTAAAGAAATTTCGAGTAAAATAAAGAAATGAACAATATATGTGAACATATAAAGGAACGCACAAATTAGGTTAACGAATTATAAATATTTTTTGTTTGTTCCGGAAATGCACTGGAATTATATGAAAGTGCGTCGAAATTATACCGGAAGTATATTAAAAGTTGATGTACGGACATAGCCGCTACATAAAATACGAAGGCAAACGCAGTTTTGCTTAGTCTGAACACAATGATATCATGGAGTGTTGGATGGTAGTTCGTTTTGTTGTTTCAACATTTTTTGGATGTTTACTCATTTGTCATGCGTTGCCTATAGAAAATTCAAAAGTTGGGCAGCGGAGACACTGCGTTTCATGTCTTCGCGATTGCCCGGAAGCTTTGAGTGACCCGTCGTAAGTATTATTATAGTTATTTTTAAAAATTGTTAATTCATGATTATATGAACTAAGCCCCAAGAATTTTTCATGATTTACAAAGCAACAAGGAACTGAATATCATAATCTATTTTTACCTTAGTTAACAAGTAGAAATAAATTCCTGTCTTCAATTTATATTTAAATTACATCATCAATAATATTTTTAGAAAATTCGTTATTAAATTTGTTGTAGGTGATTTTGAGTTTTTTTTACATCAACTTGGAATTATTTAAATGGCTAATTTATTGACAATTCAGAAAAGCTAAGATTCTAGATTTAATTAAAAAAAAAAAAAAAAAAATACCAAAAATTTCAATTTTACAAGAAGTCGATGAAGAATCACTTACTATATGCTTTTACATGGAACTAGAAATTTCACGTGAGATGAAAAGATTTATGGCGGCAGGACGATCATGAGAAATTTGTTTAGCTTAGTCGATAGGGGTTCTTAAAGAATTTTAATTATCCAGTTATTGACTTCCTAAGAATTTATTTAAAATAAACAAATATATTGTAGACATGATGAACAAATCGACATATTCATTTCAAAAGCATTTATAATTTCAGACTTTACAGGAGACAAAGTCGGTCACAACCAACTTTTGATGCAAACCCACGAACGACGAAAAAATCCGAAAATGAAGCCACTAATTCTCAACTCGAAAATGTAGAATCACGAGAAAGTCGTCAACTTCTTCTTACTCCTCTTTCACAAATAGAACATATCGTTCGAAGTTCTGCAAGGCCCGTTTACGAAATCGATCGGCAGCATTTTCTTACAGACAGGTTTTCGGATTTAGATAACTACCACAGGTCACCAAGACAGAAATCCTTTATCATTTATCGAGTCGATGACGGTTTTGTCAGGACATTTTCTGATGGCGAATTCGAAAATTACATCAAACGGATCGTCGGAACCTCAGCACCTAACAGTGCAGTTTATAATCATGGCCATCGACCTTCATTCACACCGGAAGTAAGACTCGTAGTACACGAAAATCCCTTCAGAGTGAATGTTTTAAAAGATTTTCCAAATTTCGGTTCGCTCTTACGGCCTCGGTCGGAGTATTTTGGAAATTCCTGGGGTGAAGGCGAAGAACCGATATCCAAACATGAGAAAAAAGCTTTAATGTACACGGTAGAAAAAGTTGATAAAGATTCGTCAGAATTGTCCAAAAAGACATCTTCGATTGAAGAGGAAACAAAAAACCAAGGTAAAGTAAAGAAAGAGGATACATCTAAAGAGAAAATACAAAGTGATGTCGGGGTTGGCAAAATAACTGAAGATAATTTAGAAATTAAAACTGTGACGGATGACATAGAATTCTCGAAGGAAATATCCACGGAAGATACGACGAAAGTCACGTTCGAATATCCAACAATTCAAAACGGCGAATGACTTGTATTTATATAGATAAATTGTATTTTGAATAATAAATTTTGTAAGAATTATACGTTTTATCCAAATTTATTCGTATCGTATTCTAAATATAAGACGATCTACGAACATAAAAAGAAGATCCCTATTGCCATCCAAAAAGATAATACAGTTAATGACATTTAATTATCTATTTTAAACATGGATACATAATTTGTTCCTATAAAGTTTTTTTCAGAAAAGATTAAAGTTTCGAATTTTAAATATACTTAAAATTATATATTCACAAATTTTATGATTTTAATTCTCTGTTGATGTATACTTGGATCGCAAAACAGTTATTGGAAAAAGAAAATTAGTATTATTTATTATGACTTCAGTTTCATGATTGATGAAACATGGTTAGAAAGAAAAAGGTTTATCATTGAACAAAATTTCATTTCGAAAATTTTCATATGAAACCAAGAGATACACATCCTTTTCCAGATATAAAAGTGTTATCGAAACCTAAATTTTAAGATAGGGTCTTCAATAATACATTAAACACGACTGTTCCCAAAATGGGGTAGGAAATGAAATTTTTTCTGACAATTTTTATTAAAAAAATACGAGTTTAAAAAAAATGCTAATAAGAGTGGAACGTTCATAGTAGAATTCACCGAGAAATAGGAATTAAAAATTTTTTTTTAATATTTTGGAAAATGTTTATTAGGATTTTTTTGAAAATTACAAAATAATGTCGAAAAATTCTTTAAGGGGACATTTCTTGTTGTTTGCAATTTTTACAAGTGTCGATAGTTTTCGAGAAATATATATGTATAATATTTAAGATTTTCTTTCCTCGAAAACTATCAACTTTTGGAAAAAAATTGCAGAAATCAATAAAAAAAATGATTAGAATTTATCAAAGAATATAGACTAGAATTTTTTCAGAATTTTTCGTAAATTTTTTTAAAATATCGACAAATTCAAATAACAAACGTTCATCTAACAATATGGACGATTTACATGTTCATTTCGGAAAATATTAGTAGGGATGTGATAGAAAAGCTGGTATTACATGTCGTTTTCGCTAAAATTAAACGTATAAAACCCGTTTTTCTATCATGACTTATTGTATATTTTATTCAGGGAAATTTGAATTAGTAAGAAAAGTGCTACTTTATTAGCAGTTATTAAATTTCAATTAATTAAATTAAATTAAATGAATCAAAATGAAATTACCTATCTAAAAAAGTAGATAGAAATAAGTTACTATAACTTCACGCGTAACATCTGTTTCGTTCTTTGGTATTTATTACTAATGAACGATGTACAGAATAATGTAGTAAGTATTTAAAGTAACAGTAATTAAAATAAAGGGTATTTTTCCTACTCCATTCAAATAAAAATTAATGACAATTAATTATTTATCAACGTTTTCATCAACGACAAAAGGTATACAAATTTATGTTAAAAACACCTTCAAATAAACCCGAATAATAAGTAATAATAATCATTATTAAATTTTAACCCATTAATGATTGAATCACAAAAAATGTAATATTCTTTTTTGCTCGCACATTAAAAAAAAAAAAAAAAAAAAAACAGGTCTTTTACGTGTTTCTCCAAATGTGATTTTGTCCGAAATTGTTTTCGTTGTTAAATGGTAGATATGTTATTAGAATTGGCACTTTCAAAATAGGGATATACTTCAATGTCAATTTATATTCCTGAACATGTTTGATGTACTCTTACGATGCTTAAGTATTCATAAAAATGCATGTGCAGATGTTTTTGGGGTCGCTAATTGCAAATAAATAGACTATATAGTCAAAAATCCTTAAAGCAAATAAAACAAGGCGAACATTTAAAAAAGTGCATGAATATCAATAAAATAGCTAACTGTCAGAAATGCAAAATAAATAAGAATAATATAGGTAAAAGTTGGTTAAAAAAGAAATCGTTGCAAAATTATATAAAAAAAAGTTTACAAACATAAGACCGAGAAGCCTAACCGAGAAAGTTAACAAAATTTACAAAAATTGCCAAGAATTTGCAAACCAGACATGTATTTTGTGTACGTACACGTTTTGAGGTATAGAATGCGAAAAATGACTTGAAAAATATTCGATAGAACAAAGAAAATTTGAAAATAATAAACAATAAAACAGAAAGAGACAATAAAATAGAACAAAATGAAAAACAAACTTAAATATGATACAAAAATCAAATTCTCACAAAGTAGCTGATTGCACTAAACTTTTAAAATCTGTACCTAAAATATTATTTTTTATAACGCCAGTTTAAAAATTTAAAAATGTCGGAATATCGATCGATTATAAGTAATAAAAATAAGTTTTGTAAAAAAGCTATTTGAAAAATGCAACATGATATTAATTTCCTTTAAATATCCAATAAATGTATATCTTTAATTAAAATATTTATTTGTGGCATATAAATTATAAATAATTTTGTATTATTTTATACGATGACCTACATTCTCAAGTAATGAAGGTATACAACAGTTTTTCATATATGCCTTGAATGGAATTTATCGTTTCAGCAAATTTTTACGTTTCGCGCTGCATCATTCGAAGATTTAAAATATTAGTGTTTTTAGTTTGTTTAAAATAAAAACAGTATTTAACATAATAATAAATCAAAAGACTCAAAATATTTTACCAACAGCTTAATTAATAATGACGTCTACTTCCGTTCTTTTATTTGGAAGAAAAGCATTCAAGAAATTTCAAGTATATTAATGTGAGATTTCTTCTAAGAAATATCAGATAAGTAACAAACCTTTTTGCATATGTTCGTGAGATTCATTATGAACTACACAATACCTTAGGCATTTTTAAGTAAATTTTATTTGATGGGCTTTATCGGTCGAGTATATATCTTCAAACCCCAAAAAACTTGTATTTCACATAATTAATTAATTCAACATTTATATAATTGCTATACTTGGTACATAAATGTTGAGAGGTAATTTACAAAAACAGTTCTTCATTGATGACTGTTCTAATTCGACAAGGATATAATGCATGTAAGTTTATATACGTAGCCTCTAGAAGCACAAGATTGCCATCTATTTAAACGTACTACTTTGTACACTAATTAAGGTTTTTATAAAATTTAAAGTTTTGGCATTAAATTAATATAGGTCAACGCAAGCGTCTACCTATGCAGAAATCGTAATCGCCGATTTTCGACGAACTTCAATTGACCGCATTCTGTCGGATTGCGAAAATTTGCATGTCAGCAATGCATGCTTTTGAAATGACTTTTAAACCCTGTCTTTCTCACTTCGAGAACTAGTCTTCGCTGTACGTTGAAAGTGATCGGATATTCTTTGGCGACGTTACGTGCATCGACCATGCGTCTCGCAATTTCCATCTTTGTTCTAACTCTCGTGGTATTAACAACGGCAGGCCCCGTCCCGAAGAAGGTTGTAAAGAAGTCGGCGAATCCCGAGTCTCGTCAGGAAATAAAGGATAGCACAGTTAGTCAGGAACTGAAAGTCACGAACGAACCTTCTGACGTGAAATCTGCGGATCGGACAAAAAAGCAAGCTACCATATGTTGCATCGATGTTAGACCTACTGGAGCTAATGCACCATGCGCCGGACCAAATGGCCAACCTTGTCCACCATGTCCAATCGGTGAAGCTCCTCCGGAACCACAAATCGTATACGGTTCTCCTTCCATTATAACTGTATCTCAACAACCTAATCCAAGTGTTTCTCAACTACAAACGGGTTACTACAAGAATCCAGGCGCGACTCTGCCACAGAAATCAACATTTATAATACCAGGTTTTCCGCAACCAGTATTGCCCACTCAACCCCAAACAGACCAACAACCGGGATTAAATGCAGGTCCATTTGCACCGACGGGTCCCGAGCCAATTCCTCAACAGCCTTCCAATACTCGGCCTTCTGATCGGGTAATTCCAATCTACATACCTGCACCAAAGGCCGAACTTTGCAAACCCCACGTTGTCAATGTTCCGTATCCGGTAATTCCAAAGATCAACTGCGAGTACAGTTTCGCGAACGCCAAATTAGATAATCAGGGGATATCTGATACAATTAATGTACAGCCATCTCCTTCATTCCCGCAATCTCCTGAGACTCCATTAGTTTTACCTGGGCTCTCTCCAGGTAATGGCGGGACAGGGATCAACAATCTACTTTACAATCAACAACCAGCACCCGTGAATACAGTGAATCCTGTGGAAATTAATTTTGAAGCAATTCCGCAACAGCCTCAGCAGCCCCAGAAGGATGCTGATTGTTGGTGCAATGTGCATCCACTTACGCAAGAATATCATCTACCATTCCACATCGGCAATGCTAATGAAGCTCTAAATCAACAATCAGTAGTAGATTACCTGGAAGCATTCGGGCAATCCCAGGGCACGCCTCAAGCTCGAACGGTGAGTCTTATTTTATACTATTTTGTATGCAAACATTAACTGAATACGTGAATGACCATAGGTATCTAAATAAATCGATACAATATCATTTAAAAAGTATTTTATTCGCACAAGTCAATTTTCAGTATTTTTGATAAAGCTAAGATTAATGTTTATTTTCAATACATTTGAAGTAAAAAAAAAAAAAAATAAAATATACATTTTTCCGTAATATCAAGAATAAATGAATAGAAATGTAGATTAATTTAAAATTACAGGCTTCACACATTCCGCAAGTCCAATTTGCTCAAGTACCAGTACAAGTGTCACAAGCACCCCAAGCGGCCCCAGCACCTCAAGGGGTAAGATATAATTACGTGTACAATGTACCCCGTCCAACCTACCAAACGCAAGCAAGATCAAACCCATCAACGTCTGATTGTAACTCGCAAAGCCCATATCAATTCCGAATTCCGAGAGAGTCGCAAGACGAACAAAAAGCACAGGTTCTGGAAAATGAGGTAATTGCTGAAGATGCAGAACATTCGAAAATGAACAACAAACCATACCTGATGAAGAGAAGTTCGCCACCCGACCAAGCAGCTGTTGATCAAAATAAACACGAAGCAACTACACCCAAGATGTAGCTTGTATTTGTCAAATGAACTTTAGTTTTCTCCTCCTATCTCGTTTTAAAATAGTGATATTTCGTTTTGTATACTTTTTATAAACTTTGTTACCGTCGTCTTCAATAAAATGCATGAAAAATATAATATATCTTTCTCTTTTATTTAATTTTTAAGTTTTAGCGCAGAAAATAATGTTATTAATATTTTGTGTATATTTAAATATGATATATATATATTTTTTTTTAATAAACATATCTAAACGGCTCGATGGATTTTTATGATCTAAAGTGTATTATGTTAAGAATTTGATTAAGTTTACGATAAAAAATAATTTAAGCTTTAAAAAGTTAAATTTCGAGAAAAAGTGCTTAATTATTGTTTATTTCAAGTATTTTCATTCCACTATATCCATAGCGATTCTTTTTTTTTTTTAAGTACCTTAAAATATGTTCCTTATCGTCAGCTTTGAACCTTAATTTGATCGTGTATGATCATTGGAAATATTTTTCAATAAACAAAAGGTTTTATTATTATTTTTTCATCCAAAATTTTTACGTTTCAGGCCATCACAACAAAGTAATAAAAAATTGTTTATCTGTTAATTGTAGTACGTTAACTTTTAAGTAGTGATACTGCGCGACGCAATTACGGAAAATTAAAGAAATCATTTTGGTTCCTGAAAAGAAAATATAAAAAAAATGGCTAAAATAGTAATTTTTTTCTCATTCAACTTAAAATTTCAATAAAACCAGACGCGATTGAGCAATTTGAATGTCAGATTCGCTTTTATCATGAAAAAATTACAGGACTCACATATGATGGAATTACAAAATATAAAAACTTCGAAAAGCATGTAATATATATTACGCATTCTATCTAACGACATCGTTTTATTCTACTAAAGTCCCAACTATCTATAATAAAACTACATAATTCGTTTCGTCGTTTTTGAATCCTTATTTTGTCCATTTTAAATGCTTTAAATAAACAATAATTCATCTAAAATATGAAAGCATTTCAAGCAAATTTTATAAACGATAAATGAAAATTCATAAATAATAAAATCTGAAAATTCTTAAAGTAGAGAATACTTCTCAACTATTTTGAAAACCTATTAATTCAAAGTGATCCTCGGATATCTAGAAATGTATTGAAATTCATTAAATTCTGAATCCATTTAAATCCAATTTTGATTACAGAGATGCTAATTTTGAGGTACGAAAAAAGTCCTATTTCTACCTCTGGGTGTATAATATGCTATTTCCGTACTTTTGTATTTAAATATTTAAGTCATTACGAAAGAGATATTAACATTGGTGTATTTTGTAAAAAAGTATGGCATATTTCTTTCCACAATATAAATGAATAAAACATTTTTACAAACATAACGTTTCTTCATTATTTCAATATAACATTCAAACACAAGATTACTATGCTAAATAGACAGAATATATTTGGAAAATCAAAATGATTGGATAAATAAACTTAATTAAGTTATTTATTTCTATGATGAAAATAGTTTACTTAGAGATATGTACTTTCAACAATTGCGTCTCATTAAAACTTTCTGCAAGTAAATATGAAGAAATATTTACAAACTTACAAATTAAATTAAAATCCGATATTTTTATGGCGTTTATATAGTCTATTTTCCATCGTATAATGTTAGGAATCATTGTGGGATAAGCTCATCTATAAACGATCTCAGAATTATACATTTCAACTAGTAACCGACAGCTTAATGAAGTTAAATCGTAAATTGTATTTCACAAGATTCGGAAATGATTAATTTAAAAAAACAATGTTAGTGTCTATAGGTTACCTTTTTGAATGTTGTACTCCCATCGCACTGTCGTTTCAAGTATCGATATTTTCAAAAAATACGAATGGTTGCTGAGTTTCGAAAATAGAAATGTGTTCCGCGTATTCGTAACATGTACGTCGTGAAATGCATTGAAAATTACTTAGAAAATTTTGATTCAGAATTAAACAATGGGGTTATGCCAGGTTAGGCAGAGATGATTCGCTAGGAAAATTTTGACTAAGTAGAAATTTCAATTGTTTTATTTAATGGACTGTCTTTTTGTGGGAAAATGGAAAATGTATTTATATATTATGATATACAGGTGTGTGCAATGAAAACCCCATTTTTGTGAAAATATAATTCAGAAACCTCATGTAAAATAAGTTGCTCTCGATTCCTTCGGTGATTATGAAACCTGTCACATATCTATATATCGATATTTACAATATATATTTATGATTAATTATATTCGCACACTTACATGTCGTGTTAAAATAAATTTAAAAAAAAATCCCTATGACTATAATTGTTATGGAATCATGTAACCTATATGACACACATAATCATGTGTCAAAACCCATAGTAATGTCAAAACCACATTTATTTTTATGTCAATGATAAGATTTCATTGTAAGAACACTGACATTGATTCCATTTTATCGTCGAAGACATCGAAGCTTCATCTGAAAAATAACAACTTTATCCTAACAACACCGGATCTTGTACAAGGGTTAGAGTAACCTTGTACGTTTCTAAAACCTTACATCGATTTTTTTTTAACCTCATACATGAGACTCTGTACTGTTTGGGTATGTATATATGCCGTTGGCCCATCTCACGGAAAATTGTATAATGAAAGACAACATACTAATATAAACTTATTATAGAAATGATTATACTTTATGGTTTATTTAAACGTGTTGAATCGATTTGCTAAAATATACACCGACACAGTGTTAAGTATATATATAGATCGTAAATTTTTATATATCATTATTTTATATATAAATTATACACATGTTAACATTATTAAATCTAAGTTCAAAAATTTTACGTTAGAAATCGTGACTCCAATTTTGTTTTCAAAGTGTCAGCATTAAAAATATAGTTGCTGAAAATAGAACAGAAAAATTGTCCGCTTGGGCGTTAATGGTTTAATTTATTTTAATTAATTATTAAAATATTTAAGGTAAAACATCTGGGTTTTATGATATACCCGAGAAAAAAAGTTCAGATTAAATTAGATCTGAATTATGGCCATATCTGCACAGATATTACTGGATTAAATAAGATCTTATTCAGATTTCATTAGATCTTATTCAGATGTAATTAGATCATTGACAAGATCAGACAATATCTAATATTAGATCTTGTTATATCTGACGAGATCTAATTGGATATAAAAATTACAGATTTCTGTAGGGATGGCCATAACTCGGATCAAATATGATCTCATTAGATCTAATCTGATCTGAAAAGATATCGTTTGATCTTGATTTTTTTTTCGCGGGTAATTTTTCTTGGAACATTTTCGCAACGTTTTGTTTATATAATTTTAAAATAGAGCATTTTAAATTTATACTCTATTACGCATTTTCGAAAAAATATAATAAATTTTTTTCTGAAGAGACATTTCATTTGTGCAAGATATTTAAAATATTTGTATAAATTTTTATTGACGGTATAATCAGTCTCCATTTTTTACATTAAACACGCGATATTATTATTACATATTGAAAATCAGAAAGTATTTTTCAAAATTATTATCTTGATAGATTAAAAAATGACAGTTCAAGTGAATTATTACCGAAATCAAGTACTCTGATTTTTTGTGTTGAAATGCATTAGCTTCAAAATTAAAAGTATTTACATTTTAAATGTATATTTATATATTCCCAAGTTTGGATTCGACTGCATTATACAGAGTCGTGTGATTGCCATACGAATTTCTGTTTTTACAGCGTATCAAAGTCGATTAAATATATTTACATTGATGTGTACTTCCTATCATTTCTTCTTTACGGTCGTTTAATACTGTATATACACATATAAATATATGTGTATATATGTATATGTATATGAAGATGAAGTAACTTTTTCGGAAGTGAGAATATTTAATTTATAAAGTTCAACGGCTTTACGTCCATTACGGAAAAACCTGTTGTTTTTCTTTTGGTAAGTGACGTTTTAGTACGTGCGGCAAGCAGCAACAATGCACTGAAGCAGGAAGGTAACATTCTTTGCTTTGATCTTCATTTCTGTCAACAATTATTCCATCGATCTTTAAAATGCCTCAGATTTTTTTAATTGGCATCAGTATTCGTTTGCAGTGCAATACGTGAAAACGTACCTTATTCAAAATGCGATTATTTATATCATTTGTGTTTTTCATTTTGGTGAGTTTCGTAGCTGCAGAGTCGGTGGTTTCTACGACGGAGCAAGAATCCAACAATCCTGCTAGTACGGTTGCAAATTTTCAAACGACTGATTTGAAACTGGAAGCAGCATCAACTACAGGGGATGATTCCGATTCAAAACATGGCGCAAGAGCCAAGAAACACGCTCAGTGTACTCTGAGGTGTAAGGGAGGAAACGGTTTTACTTCTGGAGGTTATGGCCGACGAGTAATTCTGGGAAGTCCAGGAACGGGTGGTCTTGGTTATGGCTGTGGTTTGGGTTATGGTATGCCAAATTATGGTACGCCAAATTATGGTACGCCAAATTATGGTATGCCAAATTATGGTATGCCAAATTATGGTATGCCAAATTATGGTATGCCAAATTATGGTATGGCAGGTTATGGTATGTCAGGTATTGGAAGCCTTGGAATGTTACAACAGCCATCGCTTGTACAATCGGCAATGCCGTATGTGCAATACGCTCACACACCAGTGCAATACGCAGCATCGGCAGTTGCACCACCAGTTCAATATTCAGTAGCACCCCAAGTTGCACCACCAGTTCAATACTCAGTAGCACCCCAGGTTGCACCACCAGTTCAATATTCAGTAGCACCCCAAGTTGCACCACCAGTTCAATACTCAGTAGCACCCCAGGTTGCACCACCAGTTCAATATTCAGTGCCAACCCAGGTTTCATCACCAGTTCAATATTCAGTGCCAACCCAGGTTTCATCACCAGTTCAATATTCAGTGCCAACCCAGGTTTCATCACCAGTTCAATATTCAGTGCCAGCCCAGGTTTCATCGCCAGTTCAATATTCAGTGCCAACCCAGGTTTCATCTCCAGTTCAATATTCAGTTGCACCCCAGGTTGCACCACAATTTCAATATGGAGTGCCATCTCAGATTCAACCACAGGTTCAATATTCAGTGGCACCACAGTTTGCAACGCCAGTTCAATATGCAATGCCAACGCAGATTTCATCACCAGTCCAAGGTTTAGTGGCACCCCAGGTCACACCACAATATCGATATGCAGTTGCACCCCAGGTTGGATCACAATTTCAATATGCGGTTGCACCCCAGACTCAAGCACCAGTTCAGTATTATGCGGCTCCTCAGGCTCAAACACCACCACAATACATAGCACCTAGTCCATACCAATATTTGAGCCAACCGCTTGGAGTATCACCAATGATGCAAGCTGCTGCTCCATCATCCCCGCTTCAAATGCTTCCGTTATCATCGAATATTATGGGCAGTTCACCTGGCTTCTCATCTTACGGATCCTTGCCACGAGGAGTAAGTATTGAATTTGACAACATGATGCGTATAAAAACCGTATTTATTTAATGTTGCAATTTAATTTGTAATTGCTATTTATCTTTACAAGAAATTGATACATCGTAATGTATATATGTTATAATACTGGAATATTATGAGATATATACTTCTTATAAAATACATAAGCGTTGTAATTGAGTCATAAGGGTCTATAACAATTGACAGTTAATTATTTTTAATTTTATAGGGGTCGTACGGTGGTTGCGGAAATCGCCAGGGCGGTTGTAGACATCATAATCATCAAAATCTTTCACCAACAAATGTAAGTGAAATGTCCGCGGCTCAAAAGGAGACCAGTGAAAGCCTCGATCGCCTTATTCCAAGGAGACAGCGAAGACACGAAACGGAAACATCAAATGCCGAAAGAAGTAATAAGCAAGAAACTTTATCTTCTCTTGTTCTGAAAAATGATAACAAGGCAACATATTCGACGAACTAGAACGATGCAAATAAACTTAAACCTGTAAAGCACAAATATTTATTTAATGTAAATTTATTATATATGTATATATATGAGAACCTATTTATGAATTACATTAAAACTCCTATCTGTTAAAGCTCTTTTTGTTTTATTTTGATATAGCTCTCATTTCCTATCTCTAACCCTTCCTCGTATAAATCATGTTTTTCGGTCTCTTTAGTAGGTACCAAATTGATCCAAAGTAAATACCGAATAGACAGTAACATATTAAATTCTATTCCAACCATTGAAAGTATTCTAAATCGAAATATAAGTGAATCTAACAAGGCACCCACCAAAGTCAAAACAAAGTCAAAACAATAAGATAAGTAACTCCTCAATAGAAATTGTACACAATACCAAACTAGAAGATATGATGATTCAATTAATGAACGGAATGGATATCATGTTAAATGTATTAACTTGTCTCGTTAATAAAATATCAAAAAGAGCAGTTGTAAAATATCTATACGAATGGCTTAAACCAGCGAATTCAAGAACTCAAGTTATTCATTAACTTATATAATATTAATGTTATGCTTATTTCAGACACATTCTACCAATAAAAATTTTATCACAGCAATTATAATCAAAACATCTATTAAACATCACGAAATTGAGAAATATCACAAAGTGTATTTACAAACAACTAGTGTCATGTTGTAAGATATGCACGGAGCCCTAGTTATCTCCTCAATATATTCTCCTCCAAAATATGCAATTTCTCAACAGATGTACACCGAATTTTTCGAATCGCTAGGGCATAGTTTCATAGCAGGAGACAGATGCAATGCTAAACACCCTTGGTGGTGTTCAAGATCACCAATTCTAAACAAAACTTTATGAAAGTATAAAGGGACACAATTTTTTTCACAATATCTACCTCAGAATCTACTTACTGGCCTTCTGATCCAAATAAACTCCCTGATATAATCGATTTGGCCACAGTTAAAGGTTAAAGCTAAATCCGTTACAGATGACAGCGCATTCTAGATTTGGATCTTTCATCGGATCATCCGCCGATAATTCTAACTTTTGAAACTAACATTGTACACAGGGACAAACATAACAAACTACACAATAAAAATACGGATTGGACTGCATTCAGAACCTATGCATAAACAATAATTTAAACCTTAATGTGCCTCTAAAAAATCCTGTGGAACTCGAAAACAAAATCGAAAATTTCAAAGTTCTTATGCATCGTGCAATCAAAGCGTCTACGCCGACATCGGATATATATACTATAACAAAAAATAACAACAATACAAACATACCAAAAGACATAAAAAAAGGGGTAGCAGGAAAAAGAAAACTCAGGAAAATTTTGCAAGAGACAAAAACCAGTACTGACAAATCCAAGTTAAACAATGCAATTAAGGACCTCAAAACAACACTATCCAAATACCATAACCTAAAATTTCGTAACTTTGTTGAATCATTAAACGTCACCAAGGATAATGACTATTCATTGTGGAAATGCACAAGAAAATTAAAAGTCCTCAACGATTCAATCTTTGAACCTGGATAAAGCTGACACTTTTTCTACTCATCTCAGCGAAACTTTCTCACCCACAATTAAAGTTCTATCCGATGAAGAAGAAAATAATTTAATGTAAGAAATCAAGACTTTTCCCGAGTACGATGCATCCATCCCTTACGTTAATATTAATTAAGTTAAAGGTATTATTAAAAATCTTAAAATTAAAAAATCACCTGGTTATTTTCGCTTATCTTTTTTTCCTGATCAGTGAAAGGTGGCTTAAATAATTATGATTTTAAAACCTTGTACACTGGCAAAAATTCAAGAGAAGATATTTATGAATACATTAAACAAATATATACGAAAAAGAAATCTGATTCCTGACCACCAATTTGGTTTCTGTATAATCAACATGGAACCTCCGAATAAGTTAACAAAATTATTCGTAAAATTATGAAGATGTATAAAGCAAAAAGTAGTTTCCAAAAAATTAGTTCTTATTGCGGTGGTCATACATGAACAACCGTACATATCAGGTCAAAATATAAGAAACATTATCAAAATTCTATTCCATCAAAGCCGGTGTTCC
The DNA here is from genome assembly GCA_030522945.1 of Trichopria nigra. Classification (NCBI taxonomy): domain Eukaryota; kingdom Metazoa; phylum Arthropoda; class Insecta; order Hymenoptera; family Diapriidae; genus Trichopria; species Trichopria nigra. The sequence continues at coordinate 53,602 of JAPYZR010000006.1, read as the reverse complement.
ACAAGGAAGCGTCCTGGATCCTATACACTATATCTATTATTTACTGTTGATCTATCTTCAGCATCGAATATTACAACGGCCACATGCGCAGATGGTACTGCATTACTGTCAATTAACTCGAGTTCAATCGCACCTTCTCAGTATTTGCAAGAACATGTTCACAAAGTGCAGGAATGGTTTAAATTATGGAAAATCAAGATTAACGAAAATAAGTCAAAGCACGTTACCTTTACTCTTCGTAAACTGACATGCCCTAAAATTTGTTTTCAACGATAAACCCATACCACAAAACGACACTGTCAAATGTGTTGGCATGCATCTAGATCGTCGTCTTGCGTGGAAAGTGAATATCTGGACTAAACGTCAACAGCTAAATTTGAAAATTAAAACGTTGTACTGGCTTCTAAGCAGGAAATCCGGCCTAAATATAAATAATAAAATCCTCATATAATGCATTCTTAAACCGGTTTGGACATATGGGGCACAGCTGTGGAGAAGTGCATCAAAAGCCAACATCAGTATTTTGGAAAGATTCCAGTCGAAATGCCGAAGAAATATCGCAAATGCACCTTGGTTTATTCCTAATGAGATAATTCGGAAAGACTTGGGCATCAAAACGGTAGAAGAATAAATCATAATGATTCGATCGAAATACAAGGAAAGACTCAAGTGTCACCCTAAGAAATTAGCAGTTGCAATTCTCAATAATCCTGTAAGATCAAGACTGAAAAGATTCAGAAGTCTATCCTGAGAGAGAGAAAAAAACAACCATAAATGGAAATGATTTATTAATAAATTTTTCATATTTAACTATATTACTGTGTCTCTGTAAAAATCTTATATTCGTTAAATATATATTGCACGTTAATGAGTGCTTCCCACTGGATGAGTAAAACTTAAAAAAAAAAAAATAAATAACATAAAATGCTAAAAACATATTCTGCAATAAATAATCGATCAATATTCTACTTCTAAAAAAAATATATAAGTAGCTTCCCTTTGTTAGTATTTCTTTATAAGTGAAGTTTATATAACATACGTGAGGACTAACAGGTCAAAAGATTTTCCTCGTTAAACAAAAGCAATACGTCGTTTACGGTATGTGCCTTACTTGATAGTAACTTATCAACAAGGAAGAAAGTTTCTTTAAATTATGCGGAAAGTGGCAAAGAGTTGATGTAAAGTGATAACGTTAAATTTCTGCCGTATCTTACGCGAGAGCTATTTAAGCCTGAACGTACTCATCATTCGCCAGTATTTTCTGAAAAGCTTTCTAAGAATAATCACGAGAAGAGTTCATCATGCAAGTCACCACTTTCCTATTGTTAACTTTTATATTTGGAACGACAATTGCTAAATCACTATCTAAGATTTCATCAATATCCTCAACGCTATCTGCACAACCCCCAGAATTAAATACATATATTGACTCAGAGAGAGTTAAGAAATCGATTCAACAATACCCACTTACTGAAACACAAGTCCCGTATTATTCTCAAAATCTACCAGTCTATCAGGTACCTGAAAGTCAAAACGGTTATTCATATTCTCAATCATCTGCTGCGTATCTGCCCTTGAATAATGCACCAGGACCTAATCCACAAGCAACTCAAAATACGAATCAGGTAGGTACAAACTTAACACACCAATTTGGTTTGCTCAAACTTTGTCTACATTTCATAACGAAAGATAATTTCTATTTGACATAAAAATTTTCTAAATTGTCTTATGTATCTGACTCCATTTAATTCCAAATTATACATTTCAGATCTGCATGTGTTACGAACCAATCGGTGCCCCATCCACGAATCTATTCGACTCTAACGCTCAAACACAATTGCAAATCCAACCCTTTCCAGTTACTCAACCCCAATTGACAATACCAGGAGAAAATTACCAGCAACCCATGACATTTGAACAACAATTAGTTTATGGATTGGTTCCTGGATTTAGAGGTGTGGGTCAGTATAACCAAATGGCATTAAATAGTCAGGCCCCAGTACCTGCACAAATGCAAACTTATTCTCTCCCGGCGATCCATGGAACCCAGATTCAACATCAGTACAATTCAAATGTAGGACAAATGCCGTTAAATGACAAGCGTAGAGCTCGAAGTAGCTCAGACGTGCACAACCCTAACTTGGTTCCGAAACTAAACGTTATGAGGTCGGATTATGGACATGATGAGACTGAAAGTAGCTACGGACTGCCCGAAGGATACTAAATGAATCAGAAATGTGATATTTATTGTAGATCTACTTTAAATCGAAACGATTGTACACTCGTATAAAAAATGTATTCAATAAATGAAAAATAAAATGATTGTCTCTACAATAATTACTTGTATTTTCTACAAAAATGGGGTTGGGATCAGATCAAACTACATTTCAATTCGATAAATACTTGATTTATCTTGAATGTAGCGGTCAAACACGATTTGACAGTTTTTGACAGGTCACAGAAAAGTAAATCAGCATATGGTTTGCCAATAATTCTTGGTCGTAGTAATTGTTCGAGATAATCAGAAAGACGCTAAAGTATTCCACTTCTGTGATTAATTTTGTAGTTGATTTACGTTTTCTCTTACTTCATTGCCAATTGGACTTTTCAGAATATCCATCGATTCATGATGTAATAATGTAAGAACAGCTACAATTTTTCAATTTCTTTGGTCTTTGTTTGAAGGAGTAATGTCATACATTACACGCATTGTTTATGACAAGAGATTATGCCATAATCAACTGCCATGAACAAGTGATTTGAGTCGTATTTAATTACCAATGAAAGAATGGTATTATTATATAATATTGTTTAAACTACACTCATTTGTCAGTATTATAATGTCCAAAACACCATAAAATGTTGACGTTCTTCATGTAATTACTTTCCCTACAAAGTGCGGGATAATTTTTGAATATACCTTTTTTGAATATATTCAGTCGTTATATGATTATATTCAGTCGTTTTTTAATATGCCTGAAAGTAAAATAACTTGAAAAATCTATTTTATCATGATAAAATCTCAATTTTTTATATAAAGATGTTATCTTATTAGCAGTCGTACGTTTGATTGGGTGGCCTAACGTTCTGATATTTGAAATTTTGAAATTTGACAACAGATTCGTGATCACAGACCTAAAAACCTACCTCCACTGAGTTTCATAAAAATCTACAGAATATTTCCCAGGATTATAGTAAATTTCACTATTACCGAATTTTTATCTCGAAATTAGTGCCAAAAATCGAAAAATCGAAGAGAGCCTCCACCCCCTCGCCCCCTCCCCCATTTGTTTCCCATAATTGACTTAGAATACTTATCTACTGTTTAAAACTCGATTTACTCATTTATATTTTTTGTTTCATCCGCCATATTGGATTCGCCATTTTGAATTATGAAAAATATGAGGGAGCTAACAAAAATGCATAAGTAACAGATGAATTTGATCGGGGTATGATTTTTTTGCGTTGATGAATTTGTTTCTAATATTCTTAAGAGTACTTAAACTTGTATAACATTTTTGTGTGCTCCGTGAAAACTCAAGCAAATGTAGTGGTCATGAAAAAAATTAGAAGAAACGTTTCTTTTATCTGGATTTGCAAAATGTGGGATAATCTTTTGTTGATGATAAGCACATAATATCATTTTTACGAAATATTATCCTAATTGTATTCTGTAAATATAGTTATGAAACAAATGAAATAGAATAACTGCGGAAATGCATTATATTTTGAATTTTATTTTTCTCATCTTTCAGCATCTTGTTGTCAAATATAATATGGAAAACAATAAATATATCATACATATTACGTTGTAAACGTTTTGATGCCTTTTTTAAATTTCCACACTTTTCACGAGTTGTCTTCTTAGTTTATTAAATACGTACTAATCACTATTGAACATTATTTTCAGGTTAAAAATTAGTTTCAGGGTTCTTCCTCAATTCTTCGTTGAAGTTTATCGAAAGCGGTTGCCCATTATTTTGACTCCTAATTTCTTGGAAACGGCGCGAGCGAATTTTTGGTATCAGTGCTTCCAGACTTTGACTGGTTTCCCTTTGTTCCTGTGACAATTCCATGGGTAGTATAGGTAGTCCACTATCACCAGGGACAGTATTACTGGGGTAATAATTACGATGTGGACGGTATGTCTATAAAAACAAAAAATTATACGATGATAAAATTGATATAATTACATTATTAATGCTAGCCTCGGACTACTATATCAAAAATCCATTATACTTGCTAGGAATTAAGTGAACATCGCTTAACTCCATAAATATGTCTCAATTCCCTATTTGTGTGTGTTTTTTTAAATTAATGTCTGCTTATATTAAGCATGTTTTTATTGCCGATTATTGATTTAATATTTATATTTATTACCTACGGTATAAAGTTTTACTTACCCCCAATGAATATGCATATATTCTAGGGAGGAACGTCTGACTTGGAGAGAGGTATATAGGTATATTACCCCGAGTAGGGGCAATGCTTGCATACATAGATGATTGTGCAGGCATGTATGATGTCGGCATACTAGGTTGAGTAAACCCATACGGAGATCTAATTTGCGTCGGTGTGCATGTCAAAGTGAGCCCTGACTGGAGTGGTGACACTGGTGGTACCTGATATTGTTGTTGTAAATTAGCAGGGGCAACAACTTGCATCGGTGCTTGCTGAATTGGAGGTACCATTCCAAACTGTGATTGTAGAGGTGATGTGGCAAAAGGAACTGACATTTGTTGCTGAGATGGTTGGCCGATTAAAGCGTATGCAACAGATCCAACATTTCCAGCGGACCCGAGTGCACCCATTGAGTTCAAGGCGATAATTCTGTAGCCTGAATTATAACCACAAGATCTATGACATCCTGAATTACCTCCGAAGCACCTCAATGAGCAAATGTGTTTTTTTGCTCTTTCACCGTGTTTAATATCAGACTCTTTGTCGCTATCTGCTAGTTCTTCTGGGTTTATTTTAGACTCTTTCAATTTTCCAGCTGTAGCACCTTCTGGAACGGGTTCTTTCTCAATCGTCTGTGTCGAAGCACTTGCAGCTAAGCACAGAAAAGTAAGGACTGCGATTGAAATAGAAAGCCGCATTGTTCCTGATTGTTCTTGCTGGTACTTGTCACTGGAGAACACTAGTGCTACTTGGATGAATTCTTTGCTTTTTAAGGATCTTTCAAATTTTTTTGTCCGAAATGTCGTACGCACGAATGCGTAGAATTATGTTTCCGCCTTTCAAGTTGTTTTTCATTTTTACACGCACCAACGTGCTGCGTACGCATAAATCTACAATCGTCTCAATACGAACGATGAAATGACAATATTATACGATTTCAGGCGTTAACATCCACCTAGATGATAAATATATACGACCTTTGATCGTGGCAGAAATTGAATGTTAGATATATGATTTTACAGTCTGGATCTGTTTAAACCTAACTAGTAAAACAACACGTCACTAACTTTTCCATAAAGTGAATAATTTATTACTTAATACGCCATGTGGTTTGTAAAAATCTAAGAAAATTAATTCCAATATAATCAAATGTTGCATTCTTGGGCCTCATGTGGGCCTTCTTTTGAAGAGGCCAAAATCTAAAATCAAAAGTATAATTACTTAGGAAAATTAGAGTAATTATTTCTTACCATCCACAATTGACAGAACGAAAAAACAAGAATATAAATTTCATTAAAAACATACAGTCGAATAATAATATATTATATTTTTGAAATTTATATTCCCCGACATAGGACCGAAAATGTCGAAAGACGATATATATATTTTGTCAAATTTTCCGTATTTATAACCTGTTATGTTTAAATTACGGACAATTGAACGGTCATTTATTAAAGGACATTCAAATACGCAAGAATTCATGTAATAAGAAAAAAGGATTTGCACTTCTAAATGAAAAAATGTCCGCTGAACGACGAACATCAATTATGTAAATAATCACCCTACAAATATCCGCCAGTTATCGCACACCCAGTATACAGGGTGTCCCAGAACTGGTGGATATAATTTTAGGAGGCGATTCTTCGTGAAATTTGAAATCAAAAAGTCCTTTACCAAACTTCGATCCGACACATAGAATTTGAATGGCGAGCAATTGAAGTTTAGAAAAAAAAAATTACTGTTTTTGCAATAACTCGGCTCATTTTCAACCTTTTCATAAATGGAAAAAATTGTCTTTTATTGCGGTTTTTCGCGTCTAACTCATTCCGGTAAATAGCTAGCGAAATATCATATAAACAAAGTTATAGAGCTTGAAAAGACGAAGAATTTGCACCCTGACACGATTTGTTTGATAAAAATTGAGTCCATGGGGAGACGTTGAATCTTAAAAAATTGACGAAAAACGGATTTGACATTGATGGAGCGCGTTTTTCACTAATTTTCTGAGATTTAACGTCTCCCCATGGATGCAATTTTTATCGAAACAAATTCTTTATAACTATATATATATTGAATTTCTATCTGCCCTTATATTATTAAGAAATTGTGAAAAACAAACAGTTTTGAACAAATCACTATATTTCAATTCATTTTATGAAAGATTAAAAATTCATTTAGTGATGTTGAAGAAAATCTTTTTTTCCCGGAAAATGAGTTGTCAATGGTTTAAATTTAAATGAATAATATTTGAACGTTTCAACATTTTTTTTTAAGGAACAAAGGAATAATAATCCTTCGTATCTTGAACAGTGACATTAAGAAAAACATATTTTTTGTTAACAAATATTAAAAATATATAAATATAAACCATCTGCAATCGTGCACTTGTACTTAATATGTTATTTCATCCTTATTAAAGAAAAGTTAAATTAAAAAAAAAAAATTTTTTTTTTGATTTCTAATAGACCTTTTGATGTATCTATATCAATTGGGCATATTGTTTATTTGAACCCTTATAATGGTCGTATACTTCATATATTTCTTTTAGGTACGTACTCTCGAATAAAATTTATTTAATTTAAACAAAGCTCATAATTATCAGAGCCACTTTTTATAGCACAAACAATGCAATTTAAAATATGAAATTAGTCAAAATTTAGAATTAACACTTCATTGTTATTCTAAACAAATTGTGATAATCTTCAATTTGTATGTTTCAATTTGTATGTTTATATAACATTTAATCGATATTTATTGAACTCAAATAAAAAATGTAATATTTTCAAATATAAAAGTTTCGAGTTGTACATTAATAACGATTTCGAATATACCTATATACAAATGTTGATTAGAAATATGATAACATCGAAAATTATAAACATTAATATTAATATCAACATTTAAGTTAGAAGATGGTATTTCTCGAGAACTATCCGATCCTTAAAAAATAAAAGAATTCAGACACCGATACTTTTTTATTTGAAAATTTCAATATTCTTAAATTAGATAAACATCCTCCTTGCAATTTTAAATACTGGCATAAAATTAATATATGTTCAATCTTTAAATCATTGAATCAGTCATATTTTCATATTTTCGATTTATTTTATATCACAATATGTCAAGTACAAGTTACGCAAAGATGAGAAAAATATTCACCAAGTCAGCAGAAATACACGACTGAGCAAACACAATCATTACAAGATACGTAACATAACATATGCAATTTAAAAAAAATTCTATTGCTTTAATATGGTATTATTTTGTGTCAAATTAATGTAACGACTTTTTCCATTTACAACTTAATTATAGTTTTTACTTTAGAACATTTGTTAAATTCTAAAGACATAAAAAGTAAAATTATCTTTACTTTATGAGGTAATTTTGCTGCTCATTTCATCCATGAGAAATTATTATATGTATAACGCCGAAGAAAAAGTAAATTTTGTCTACGGCATTAAATCCATTCAATAGTAAGTATTCAAACGTTGATAATAACAATAAAAAAAAAAAACAATAACTTCATTGTTGCGAAAGAAAAACACATGTTCTGCCAAATTGAAGTATTCAACGAGAAACAAATACATTTTTTCACGACATGAAATATTTTTTTAAACAATTCCATGAAAATTAAAAATTTGTTTTGTATAAAATATGTATACAACGCACTTCCTCATTCACATCAATATCGCGCGTGTCAAAAATTAAAATAATTCATACGATGAGGAAATGATGTTGTTCCTCGCTCACAATGTTTATGTCAACAAAAAATTGAAAGATCTTTAAAATGCAGGGGGATCTTGTCTGGAATCATCAGTGTTCTTCTGTAAAGTTTCGAACAATCAAGTTAAAAATTTTAAAAATGCGACTTCTTATTTCGATCGCGATACTTGTTTTTGTGAGCTTAGTGGCAGATACATCAGCCCAAAAGGTCGATGGGGAAACAACTACAGAAGCTGTTCCAACGAATCCAAATTTCCAAGATGCTAAAATCAAACCAGAAGAACTAACAGATACCGATGCAGAATCTGATACCAAACACGGAGAGAGGGCTAAAAAACACGTTTGTACATTGAAGTGCCACGGGGGGCAAAGCGGATGCAACAGACAGTGTGGATATGGTTCAGGCCGAAGAATTGTCGCTTTGAACTCAATGGGTGCACTCGGGTCCGCTGGAATGGTTGGATCTTATCAAATGGCAGTTCCGGTTGCCGCACCAGTTGTACAACCACAATTTGGAATGGTAGCTCCAATTCAGCAAGCACCTATGCAAGTTATTGCTCCTACGATTTCACAGCCACAATATCGGATGGTAGGACCTTCGATTGTACAGCCTCCAATGCAGGTTGTCGCACCTGCCATTCATCAACAACCAATTCAAGTGGTAGCTCCTCAGGTTACGATACCACGTGTACAGGTAGTTGCACCTGCATTGTCACAACCAGTCCAGGTACTATCAACACCTCTGATTCAGCAACAACCAGTTCAGGTACTGTCAACACCTCAGATTCAGCAACAACCAGTGCAGGTACTGGCACCACCTCAGATTCAGCAACAACCAGTGCAGGTACTGGCACCACCTCAGGTTCAGCAACAACCAGTTCAGGTAGTGTCACCACCTCAGATTCAGCAACAACCAGTTCAGATATCGGCACCACCTCAGGTTCAGCAACTCGCGCAAACATGGACGTGTCACTTATCTAATGGACCACAACCTGCTGCTCAAGCTCCTGTTCAACCTCCTGTTTATATGCCTCCTGTACAAATTAGTTCCCCATATGCTCCACAGGCATACCCTACGTATGCTCCACTTTATGGCACTGCACCGAATTACTTTTCGCCAGGTCAGTCTATTCTACCAAGCTTTGGATCGCCAAGCTTTGGATCGCCAAGCTTTGGATCGACAAGCTTTGGATCGACAAGCTTTGGATCGCCAAGCTTTGGATCGCCAAGCTTTGGATCGCCAAGCTTTGGATCGCCAAGCTTTGGATCGCCAAGCTTTGGATCGCCAAGCTTTGGATCGACAAGTTTTGGATCGCCAAGTTTTGGATCGCCAAGCTTCGGATCATCGTATCCAATGTATCCCGTAAGTTATCTATCGATGCTGTGATAGTTTCGTTAAAAAACAAAACTTTAAAAAATTTTTTTTCTCAAATTTGCTCCTAAGCAATTATATTTTCTGTTTTATGTAAAGAGCGTTGAATCGAATACAATAATCTAATCATAAAATATTTATATTTATAGCATTGGTACCGTCCCAGTCGGTGCTTTGGACCTAATTGTCGTAATAATCACCATCATAATCGCGATGGTATGTCATCTGAACAAAGAGGCACCTCTGAGGACCTCGCAGCAACTCTGTCAAGACTACGCCGTTTCCCACAAGACAAGAGTGAAGATGATAGCGTTATTCCGCAACGTCCAGTTGCTGATGAAAGTGTAGAGGAGAAGTTGCGGTCAAATTTTCAACAGAGCGAGTACACTGATAAGAAATCGGCTCAAATCCCCGCTCCAAACGAAAATTTAAAACCTTACACCAAGCCAATTGTGTCGAAAACACCCAGGGAACAATTTCGCCCTGCCCGGGATTACGACGAACCTGAATACATGTAGAAATACGAACAGAATTATGACAAAGAAAGGCTGTCGAACTGAAAAATGACAAGAGTCATTACATTTATATTGTACTATTTATATTAATTTATTCTCTTCGTGATATTACAATTGATTAAACCTAATCGGTAAAACAAACAAAAAGAAATAAACTTGCGTCATGTTACTGCTCCTGTCTATCTCATACATATACATTTTAAATATTCATCTGACCACATCTATCGGATTTCCCATTAGGTTGACTTTTATATTAGTAGATCATAGTCTCGATTAATTCAAATTCGATCGTTCTTATTCGATTTAAAATCTTAATCAGATTCAAAGTTTAGAACTGCACCATCTCGCCAAAATCCTGACCATGAAGAAAATGAGAGCAGCCCCAATACGAAAAAGAATCGAGAGATTGAGAAATGGGATTCAGCAGTGGAAATGTGCATTCTTCACAATTTATATTTCATTGACCATTGAATTGAATTTAATTGAAAAGTATTTAGAATTTTACTGCTAAATCTTATTTCTGAATCTCTCAATCGTTTTTCGTTCACTAGGCTAAACACAATGAGAGACAAAATATGATTATTAAATTAGGATTGTTTGTTTGAACGGTCGAATATGGACTAATCTCATTAATGCGGTTCTAACTAAAAAATCACCGATGAAATTGGTTTAGAATTGAATGAGAACTGTCCGAAATCTAGTATTTTTCCTTATAAAACGACAAGTATAATATATTTCGGAGAGTTCTTATTCAAGTTTAAATATATTTCATCGTTGTTTATCTAGAGATAGTATTATGTAGAATTACCTTTCCAATACTCGAATTTTGAAAAGTGTTTAAATCCGTATTAAACCATCTTATATGTTAATTGGAATATTTTAGATCTGATTTGAATCTAATCCAATATACAATATCTTTTGCTGGTAAACATACGTGCTAGTCAAAATATTAATAATTAAAATATTGTTATTACTTATGATCGCGAATTTCGCAATAAGTGCTGTCCTACCGGATGTACGTGACAACACTGACATTAGAACTACTAACAAGGAAATGCAACTGAAGCCAATTTTTAACAGCTATATCATTGTAATCGATTGTGCAATGATACGACCATCGGTATAACTATTAAAGCACTGAATTTATTCGTCAATGATCAGATGTCTGGTTTTTGTGGGTAGAACAGTGTCATCTAGTGCAAAATGATAAGGCGCATCTTAGTTTCGTTGTTGTTAATCTTCGCTACCTGCGATATCATCTTAGTGTCTGAGGCTAAAAGTTTCGAATCGAAGAGGACCGCGAACGACAGATTATATATAAAACACGATGAAAGAAATAAAAAGGCCGCATTAGATCCAATGTTTCCTTTTTCAAAACCCGTGGATGGGGCGCAAAATCAGCAAGGTAAAATTAACACTTTACGAGGGCTAATTTTTTATAATTTTATAACGAATGTTTTTCTATGCGAGATCAAAAAATTAAAAAGAATGAAATTCCGTTCTGTAACATTTTTCACTATTGTGCCAGATGGCATAATTTTTTTTCGAATAAATTGTCATAAATTTATTTAATTTTTTAAATGATCTGAATTAAAAAGACAGAATTTAAAAGAGCGAAACTTTGTTTTACAAAAATAATAAATATGATAAATAAGAACAAAAAATGAATAAAAACAAAAATAATAAATAATAAATAAATGCGTTTCAATTTCGCATAAAATATTGACAGATTATAAACAAAGTAAACTCGTTTAAGCCCATGTTCAAGAGGTCCTCCTATAGGCTTAAATTTTATCGAATCATAAAATGTAAGGGGGGTAAATTGTAGGTCTTTTCAAGCTCTACAATTTATTGAGATTGACTTGAAAAATAACAAAAGATGGCAAAGAATGGCGATTTTTTTCTTAACCACCAATGCGAGAGTCATAATGTTGAATTTCATGTTCATCACCAGGAATAATGCAACATCTTGATCCAGTAACGTCAACGTTAGCCACTAATTTGATGGAATATTGGTTCACAAAAATGATGAAAAATATGTGTTCGCGATCGCAAAATAACAATCAGGCCGCTACGTTTCCTCAGAATACATATAATCCACAAGGTACGATGAATTATGGACAAGGTCAAGGCAACATGCAGAATTCAATACCGGTGCCAATTATGATGAAATTAAATCCACGGTATTCTGCTCTTGGAGTAGAACTCAACATGGTTATCCCTGTTAACGAAGTTTTAGATGCACTAATGCCAATGATACAGCAACGCAATAACAAAGACCAGGTAATTTTAAATGTATAATAAAAAAAAAATAATCAATCAATGTGTGGATAAATAAAATTTATACCGTAAAAAAATTCTGTATGGAGATTTTTTGAATCTAATATCTAAAACTTAAATGAAAAGTATAAATTATGCTTTCGAAATTTTTATTAATTATTATTTCAGCTAATCAAGCCGAGCGTTGTTTTCAATATCGTTAGATTTTATAAATTTGTTTTTCTTTTTATTATACTTCATTATATTTATTACATTATTGTACTAAATTTCGATTTCTTTTTAATTAGATCTCTGATTCTTTTCACCTATTTTCGTACGTGCAAGCAACACTAATTATTTTAAATAGCGCGATTTTGGCCATCGAAAATAGTGATTATGTTCCTACTATACTTAATTATTACTTCGTAATTATATTTTCGATGTAGGGGATGAAAAACACCGCCTTTCAACCCTCCGTATGTGTTTTCATTAAATATAAAAGTCAACGCCAAACATATTTTTGTTATTTTTGTTATTTTTGTGATTTTCAACATGTGTTATTTTTACCACCCACAATAATATCCAATGTTAAAATAGTATTGTATTCATTTTCGTTTGTACTCATTTTGAACCGATTTACGATTATTTCGAGAACGAAAATTTGTATCAACATATCCCAGTAAATGAAAAAGGATTGGGAGGTCAAATTTTGGATTAAAAAGGATTGGGAAGTATTCACTGGTATGTAAAATGAATCCATCTAAATCATTCTGAATCCTCTTAATCCAAATTTTGAACATTCAATCCTTTTTCGTTTACTGGGATACTTCTTTTCTAAATGTTCAATTTTAATTTTTCGACTTTATTTTTAAGTATCAGGGTTTCCCACAAAATTATCAACAACCACGAAACAACATGTTTGGTTTTCAAAAACCAATTCGAAGTACTGGGACTCCGGGCTTGTCGCGGGAGGTTAGTTATCTAAAAATAATTATTGGTATGTACTAATCAAGTCGTTGTAAATGCTTATAAATGGTATTTCATACATACAGCCATCATTCAATCCAAATGCTTCACCTCTACCACCGATGAGTTTCGATATTTACCCTAATGACGGAAACAAATATTTCTTCAACTGAATAGAAGACTGACGCAGAAAGGCAGGTATTAATATTTAAACATTTAACGTTATGTCATTACTAGTTCTTTGTGCGTATATAAATACACACACACAAATACAAATATATAAATACAAATTATATATATATATATATATATATTATATATATATAGAGAGAGGGAGAGTATTAATGCATTTACAGAACAATACAATTTTAACATAAATAAATTCCTGTTAATTTCGGACTGGAAATATTGTTTTTCATTTTTATTGTATTAACTTAAAAAAATATTATTATACAGGATATTATTTGCAATGAAGAGAATAATGCGGAATAATCTAGAGGTTTATGTGAAATTGAATAAAATATTGTATTGATTATAACTATACGCATTATAATTAAGTAAAATAATTATTAATGTTTTTCAGGAAACTGGATCATTAAAGGATTGTACATGTGTTATAAATTTTGGCAGCACTAATATAGGCACCGAAGACAAAGAAAAAACTAAATATTGCTACATATAACCCTGTAAAGATCATTGAATTGAAATAATTAACGAAAGTAATGAATGTTGATACTTCAAGATTTAAATGAGATATATAATATATATCAAATCTAATATGTATATAATAAATGTAATATATAGCTATTATTACTATACTTAATATTTAATTATATAAAATAAAATAATTTAACAGTTTGGCCTAGATCATTCAATCTCGAAGTTGAATTTATACCGTAATTATGAATTAATTTAAATATGTTTCCAAACATTTTCAAGAGTGCCATCTCTGAAAAAGTTATTGAACTTGGAAGGTAATGTAGTTTTCAGGAACTTTTTGCTGTCGATAAGTGATGGTGGCTCTTTATATTCTAACAGTCGGTATTATACCATCAATGAGTAATTTACGAACAGACATTAATTTTCGTCGACAGTTAAACTAAAACCATGTAAGATTTTTTTACTTAATTAAAATAAAAATCTTTTAATTAAATTAAACCAAAAATAATCTTAGTCTTCAATTTTATAAAAAAAGTTCATGTTTACGTGTTGGATGTTACATAAAATATAATTTTTTATCATAATAAATAACACTTAATAAACCCATAATTATGGGTAACTGAGTATAAAAATTTCCTTAAAAAAGTGAGTCAGCTAGTCCTAAATATACCATGCACGTGTCGGTAATACGAGCGTCATAGTTAATAGATTTAACTATGTGTTGTAATAGATTTTACACTTTCGAGTATAATTTTTACGACAATGTTCATGTATTGTCAAAGATTTCCGATTTTTCAGATATTCTGAAAATCCATCCGTTAAAAGTTTAACGGAAAAAAAAATAATAATAAAACGTTTAAAAGCCATACGTGCGTATAGAACGTGCTTTGAAATTTTATAATAATTTATTTTATTCTAGCCTATTCTATTCTTCTTGTTATGCGTAAAATTGTAAATTTTGTATATATTTGACTATTGACAGTTGACTTTCGAATTTGTGGGTGTATTCTGTTCTATCCATTGTATTAACAGATGAGTGAATAACTGAATGTTTGAATTAATCTCTCGCAGAAGTTCAGCAGCAAACTATAGTTGTCAGCTACTTGTTAGAATACTGACCGGCATATACTCACAATTACTAATAATATACTACATTATATTAGATAATATATAAATTGTAAGAGAGTATAAATAAGTATATGGAACACGAAAATACCGAAGTCCATCGAAATTCATGGAACCAGGCAATATCTAAATTATAAAGCGGATACCAACGTGCTTATACAGAATTATTATGTTAAAAAAAAAAAAAATAAAAAAAATTGAATACAGCATCGGCCGAGCATATCATTAGTGACGTAATATTAGTACTGCAATGCTTAAAACTCAGTCCAATAGATATATAAGTCTCCACAAGTATCAATAGATAACTTAAGGAAATGTATGCACTAAACGAAATCACATGCAACATGATCCCCGTTATCCAATGACGTCATGACATTATTATTTTCATTTTATTGATTGTATCTTTTAACAAACGGTAAACATGGTGCAGAAGTCACCATGTTTGATGATGAATGCTACTTATACAAATAGCAGAATAAAATGCATGAGTATTGATATTATTAACAATTTCCATTATACCAAAAGTTCGTATCTATATCTATTATTTATGAAGTGTGAACTATTTTGCATTTGCTCGCAAACATCAAGGTACTTAATTAAGCAACCACATCCTAGTAGAAAATAAGTGCCATAAACTGGTACTTTTAACATTTTTTCGTTACTTTTAACATAGAGGCCAGAAAAATTGGGCAGAAACTGGTCTCATTTTCTACTACGGCAATTTTGAAACAATGCGTTCACACTTGTAAATGACTGTGTTATATGGGGTGTGTTTTGATGAAATGAGGAATGTGCAATAAAAACCAATGTTCGACATACAAAATCATTTATTCATATAAAAGGACACTTTATACTAGCGCGTACTGTCTTAAGCCTAGCCTAAGTTTCCGCAGTCGGAATAACCGAAATGCAGTCGACTCGCACGTTTTCTTCGACTATCACATACCGTATAATATGTAGCAAACAGTGTAAATCGATCGCGCCACAAAAATTGGTCGTATATAATGTCTCTTAATTAGATGAGGATGAAATCGGTATTAAACGCAAGTCTACTGAATAAGAAGAAACTTAATCATTTCGTCGATCAATTTAGACACTGCGTAACGTAACGTTCCCCCACATTCGTTAATATCTCGTTACACACGCGCCGCTCTTTTATACTTTTAATATCATGAACAGCTATGCTTGGGCGTATAAAGATATAAATACTATAATCGATTAGTCGCTGATGATGGGATGTCGCCCCGAAATCGACTCGAGCGCTTCGCTAGTCTGAAACTCTCGAACCGTTTTCGGTGCGCAAAAGGCTTAAAGGTTTGCCGTGTTTTGGGCGAAATGTACATGTACAAGCGACAGCCCATCGGGACGACCAAGGGGTAGAAGCTGAAGAAAATTTCGCAGCCGAGAATGCGACAAAATTTTACCGAAATCGTCAAACTTTAACACGTCCAGGAAAGGTTTCAACATTTCGTAAAATTGTAGCCTTTATTCCTAAAGGATCGTATAAATGTGTAGCGGAGCACATTATTGTTTCTAACCATTGTCATTGCACAGAATTCGGATTCAGTTGAACGCTTCCCTTGACGTACAATTTTTACGTCGCCATGCGAATTGATCCAAAACAAGCTCCTACCCGTCGGACGATCCGGGAAGAATTGTTTTACGTTCATCTCTCTTACAGATCAGACGAATCTTCGCCGTTGATTCGACAATCGCAACGGATCGCAAACTCGTGGGGAAGACAGGACTTGGCTTTTCGTCGTCTTGGCAATATACGCGTACCCTACTTTTACAAAAATTACGAATACGCCACGGGATTCCGAATTCCCCAGTCTTCGAGATCTTGTCGATCGGACCTCGAGGCTGGAAATTCCCGAAGAAACTCGTCGACGGTGCACAGTCATACAAACGCAACATTTTCAATTCGGAATATAACTGGGACCATATTCTTAAATAATTTTGACGCTTCTTTAGCGATACACTCAAAAGTGTGGTCAGCGTTATGTAATTTACTATTGCTTTTATAATCAGAGAAAAAATTGACGAATAACTTAATACCACTTTAAAATGTATTTCAATTACAGTGCGTCACAATTAGACATAATGTAATGCAGATTATTACTTGTGACCCAGACCGTAGATCAGACGAGGAATTGAATTTGGTTTTCGGGCCTCTTTCTGAAAGTGAAGAACATACCCGTAAAAATGACATTTTTTAACGAATAATGGATCAGACGGTGGCTCAAATTACCGAGGTGCGGTAACGCGGATGGTGGTTAGAGGATGGAACGATACATGCGCAGTAGTTATCATAAAGCCCAGGGTGAAATATATACACCAGCAAACATATAATACAAAAAGCAATTAATTGACCAGTGTATACACTGACACAAATTTTATTTATCAATACTTCGGTTTTGAAAAATGTTCATTTTCAATTTTTAGTCATTTGTTAGAAAAATATATTGTTACAAAATATTTATCGACTGGAAATTATATTATTGTTGTTTGAAACTGATAACTACGTTGCAAAAGGTTAAAGGGAAAATGAGTCGAGAGCAGTGTGTCTTATTCACTCATAGCTAAATTCAATACTTCGGTCCAACCTCCGGTATGTGGGGTAAGTTTTGCAAATATTTATGTTTCATTTTTAAATGATCTACCCACATTATTGCAAATTATTGCAATTCCATATTGCAATTAGCAGGCCGATAAAGCCCCTAGTACAGTCTTGAAAATTTTGTGTTTGTATGACTATGGCTCTACTTCGATACGTTTCATTCATACAAATGTCTAAGGACACTATTGTATCGTTTAAATGCCATTAAGAGAGTATAGTGTATAAAGGGTCGTATAAATGTATATATATATATATATTTTTTTTTATGTATCTATTTATATAACCGTGCGCGTATACATATACCTACATTAATTAATGCTTTTTAATGATGCCGGCTCGCCGGAGAAGCAAGTCTTTTCTTGAACGCTCGGTCCTCCGTGCGAGCCGCTATTTGAGCTTTGAAGTACATCAACAGTCGCAAGGTTGACGTTACGAACACTGAATATTATTTACAGTGGAGCGGGAACACTTCGGAGTTGACGTTTGTTCCTCGTGACCTCGCTGCCGAATTCGAGTACAGCATTATCCACTTCAATCGGGGGTTTCTTCCTCCGAGAATTTCCTGACTAGATGACGTTCGTCCTCCCCCGAAACGCCGTCTTTCCTCGAATCGGTCTTCTCGTCGTTCTTCTGTGTTCCGTCCGACGTCACATTTTGGCACCATCAAATTGCGCTCGCACAACACGGTAATCCGCCTCCTCTTCATTATATATAATATTTATATATATTTATATATTTATAAAACATAATATAATATATATAAACGTCAGTTCACGATCGCCGAGCACATTATTGTCCGTGTTACGCGACCGATTGTTATTAGGTAGTTTATCTTCTCTTCTTAACTCGCACTCGCTCATTCATCCTTTTTTCACTCGCACTAACTACTTTTATACAATGCGTACTGCTTCCGTGTTGTTTGTTTCGATAAAATTGTAGTACTCTATCGTCGCGTATTTTCACTCTGAAGTATTCAACGAAAGAATCCTGTGAAGTCGTCGACTTTGCCGGGGGTCGACGGCTCATCTCCTTCGCTTCCTGGCAGTGGCAGCTGCGATCATTTGCCTCAACATCGGCTGCGGCGAGCAGGCTCGGGGATCGCACTGCATATTACCGTCTCCGCCGCAACTATAAAACGTAAATTATATGTAAATAAATAACGTATAATGACCATTGAAGATGTTTTTATATCATTACATAATTGATTTATTGAATACTTACGTGCAACGCATGCAGGGGCCTGACGCTGACTTTATTAATTCGCCTACGGCATAAGCTTGTCCGCGAACTTGGCACCCGCTCCTATGTGCTTGTCCTTTGTATGCATGCGACAAGAAGTGCGGTGGAAGAGTCGTTGTAGTCGTCGTCGTCGTTGTCGTCACATTGAGTGACGTTGCCATCGAGACTGGACATTCATACCTTGGGCAACAGAATCCGCTGATAGGCTCTTCGTGACAAGCTGGAATCGGCGGTGGGCAGCTCTGTTGCAAACAAATTATGTCACTACGGAAGCAGAAGCAAAAATCGCACGGGTCATCGCGTGGAATTTGCTGTGCCGACATGTAAATTTTTCCTCTGAAGCGGCAAGTTCCTGGTCCATAAAGAGCTTGGTCCTCTTCGTCGTAATCGTCGTCGGGATTCAAATAACTTCCGCCGCCAACGGGGAAATGTGTATCATCACCAGTCTCTGCTGTTTGATCCGGATATTCAGGCCGTTGATGAGGTTTGCCTGGTAGAGGTCTGCTGGAATCATCTGGATGGACTGGGTGCTGACTTTCGGGATGTTCCGGTTGTATTGGATGTTGACTGTCAGGCTCTTTCACGGTTATTTGACCTTCGTTTTCATCGATCCTGTCAGGAATTAACGGAGACTCTGTTTGCTGGTTGTGTTCGGGACTCGTGATTTCAGGCGTTTCCGATGTCTTTTCAATTGGATGGATTGTTCCTTGAGTAGCGTGGCTTTCTTTTTCTTCCGGTTGCTGAGTAACAGGTTCTTCCGAGGACGTCGAGGGTGATTCTGATGATGGTGCTGAAGTATCTTTGGTGCTTTCAACAATTTCAGTAGAGACTTCCTCGCTAGGTTTCATTGTTGTTTCGATTGATCCCGTAGGTATTTTGGAAGACTGCTCATTATCTGATGTTTTATCCGTCGTAGGGGAAAGTTCACCTACAGTTGCTGGTTCCTCGTGCGTTATTGGTTCTGCTGTTTGAGGTGAACTTGATTCGTCGCTAAACCGATTGTCTATGACTGTGGTCTTAGTAGTTAACTCTAGTTCTTCAGTCTTTCCTGTTGTTTCGTCAGGTAATTTTACAATTGGTGTTTCAGTGCTACCTTCTATTGTATGTGACGTTGCTTTTTCGTCTTCCGCAGATTGACTATCCTCTTTGGAAATTTCTTGAGAACCTTCCAAGGTAGTTGGCTTGGATTCGATTTCCTCTGGCTGTACGGTAATTTCTTCAGAACTTGTTACTGGTATTTCGGTTGCCTTTTCTTCCGAGATTGTAGGCTCTTCTTCTGGAGCTTTACTGCCGCTTTCAGGAATTTCATTTTCATCCGGAGTTTGGCTGGTAATAGTTTCTTCAGAAGTTGTGGATTGTATTTCAGGGGTCCTGATATCTTCTGTCTGTTCAGGAACTATTTCAGGAGTATAAGTAGTCATTGTCTCCTCACTTGTCGGAATTTGTTCATCAGATGATTTAGTACCTTCTTCTGGAATAGCAGACGTTTCATCGGATACCGAGACAGTTACTTTCTCTTCAGAAATTGTAGTTTGTTCTTCATCAGGTTTCGTTTGATCTACAGGTTTCTCCGTTGATGGTGTGATAGATATTTTGTCCTCGGGTACTGATGTCTGATCTTCAGTTTCACCAGTTTCTTCTGGAACTATAGTAGTAACTTTTTCTTCGGGTGTAATTGTCTCAAGTATCTTACTAGTGTCCTCAGGAATTTCGGATGTTATTTCGAAAGGTGATTCGGTTTCCTTTATAGGCGCTTCCGTTTGTTCCGCAATATCTTCTTTAACACTCACAGCTGGTATTTCGTCTTCTGGAACTGTCACCTTCTCTTCGGGAATAATGGTCTGTTCTTCCTCAGGATGAGTACTTTCTTCAGTAACTGAAATTGTTACATCAGGACTAGACGTTTCTTCAGAGACTTTAGTATCTGTTGATTCGGTGGAAATTTCATCTGCAGTTGAACTTAGTGTTTGTTCTTCTGGCGGCAAGGTTTGTTGCTCAGAGATTGAAGGTGTTACGTCTGAAGGTAGTTCACTCTCATTAGACCGTTCCGTCTGATCTTCAGAAACATTGTTAATTTCATCTGTTGATGCCTCTGTTACATTTTCCTCGGGATTTACAGTTTGTTCACTAGGGACTTGACTGCTTTCTTCTGGAGTGCCTGAAGACTCAATCGAAGTTGTGCTTGTTTCTGCATCTTCTGCGGTAGGGGTTTGTTCTTCTGGTGTTTTATTAATTTCATCTGTAATTGCAGGTGTTACGTATAATTCAGTACTGTCCATTTCCTCTGATGACGGCGTCTGTCCGTAAGGTTTACTACTTTCTTCTGGAACAACTGGAGTGTCAACAGAAATGGTCGTACTTTCCTGTTCTTCCGAAGTCTTGGGAGTTTCCTCAGGAATAACGGGTGTTTCCGCTAATGTTGGAACTGTTATATTTTCATCCGAGGCTGACGTTTGTTCTTCTGAGCTACTAGCGTTTTCAGAAGACGATTCCACATAATGTGTTACATTCTCTTCGGGAGTAGTGGTTTGTTCTTCAGATACGGCAGGAGTTTCTTCTTCCGAAGAGATCGTTACCTGTTCTTCAGATGTGCTAGCTTCTTCGTCAGTAGCTTTACTACTGATTTCAGTAACTTCTAGCGTTTCATCAGAAGACGTCTGAGTTGCATTTTCCTCGGGAGCAAGAGTCTGCTGTTCTTGATCTTTCTTGTCTTCAAGGATTACAGATGTTTCTTCTGAAGTTGGCGTAATTAGTTTCTCTTCAGCTGCTTCGCTAGTTTCTTCTAGGCCGGTAGAAGTGTCAGATGAAGCTGTTTCTTTTTCTTGAGGAATAGTAGTTTGTTGTTCAGGAATTCGCTGAGTTGCCTCTTCAGCTGGATTTGTTATGTTTTCTTCTGGAGGAGCAGTATATACTTCTGGTACTTTACTAGTTTCTTTTTGGATGTTTGGCATTTCTTCTCGAGTTATTTCAGTCGCTTTCTCATCAGAAGTAATTGCCTGCTCTGTCTGCCTTTCGATATCTTCTTCTGTATCTTGGGATGTTTCATTTGATGTGGGCTCTACAGGAATTTCTGTAGTAATTTCATAGTATTCTGGTTGTTTGCTGCCTTCTTCAGACGTTTTGTCCAATGGTGTTTCAGTCGACTTTTCTTCGGGAGTTACTGTTTGCTGTTCTGGTTCTTTACTAATGTCTTCAGAAATTGTTGATGTTTCAGAGGGTGTTTGTTCAGTTATGTTTTCATCAGAAATAGAGGCCTGTTCTGACGGTTGTTCGGTTTCTATTTCTATAGGAACCGTCGTCTGTTCATCTACCAATTTACTATCCTCTGGAATCGTTGATGTTTGTTCAGGTATTGGACCAGTTATTTTTTCTTCCGATACTGTTGTTTCTTGCTCCGGTACTTTATTAGTATCGTCCGGAATTTCGGATGTTTCAGCTAATGTTGGCTCAGTTTCTTTTTCTTCAGAACTTTCAGTTTCATCTTCAGGAGTTTTACTACTGCTTTCAGAACTAACCGGAATTTCTTCAGAAATCGACGTAGTTACTAATTCATCTGAAACCGTTGTTACTTCTTCCTGACGCTCACTGCTATCTTCTGAAGTTTTTGGAGTCTTAATTTCTTCAGTGATAGCTGCTGTCTCGGCCGTTGTCGATTCAGTAATTTTTTGGTCTGGTGTTTTATCACTTTCTTGAATGACAGAAGGTATCTTATCTGTACTTGTAGCGGTGTCTTCGACATGTGTTACAGACGTTTGTTGCTCTGTTGTTTTACTACTATCATCAATACTTGGAACAGTCACTTTTTCTTCGGAAACAAACTTCTGGTCTTCTGGAGCCTTACTGCTTTCATCAGGAGATTTTTCCGTTACTTCTTCAGATTTTTCTGTTATTTCTGCTTCAGCAGATTTTTCTGTAATTTCTTCTTCAGGAGATTTTTCTGTAATTTCTTCAAATTTGTCCGTTTTGTCTTCTGCAGCTAAAGTAACCTGTTCTGGGGTACTTGACTCGTCGGTTATTCTGGGAGTATCATACGAAACACGTTCAGTCACTTTTTCCTCGGTTTTGTCTTCTGGGATATTATTACTCTCAGTTGTAGCAGAACTTTCTGGAATGGTTGTCTCTTTTATTTCAGGAATCAAAGTCTGCTCTTCATTCAAAGTATTTTCGGTCGAAATGGGACTAGTTTCTTTCTCTATCGACGTAGAAGTTTTTTCCTCCAGGGTTATGGTACTTTCTTCTGAAACAGCAGTACTTTCTTCAGTCATTTTTTCTGCTTCTTCAGATATAAGTGGTTGCATTGTTTGTTGTTCAACTCCTGGAACTGTTTTCGCCGATGTTGGTTCTGAGCTTTCGGGTTCAGTATGTGTACTATCCGATTCGGTCGTTATTTCTCCAGCTGGTTTTTCCGCCTTTTGGTCATTCTCTTCGGGAGTAAATGGTGGTTCTGTCTTTGGTACTTCAGTTTCATAAAATGTTGCGTCTGTGACTTTGCTGTCTGAATCTGGTCCTGGGACAGGAGGCGAATCACAAGTGTACATTGGACAACAATAATCGGCTCCCATATGTATAGGTGTGCAATTTATCATGTCAGGAGGAGGCGGTGAACACTTTACAAGTTCACATTGAATTATGCTGCTTACACACCGACAACTCAATTGGCATGGATTTGCGGGAGGAATAGCAGAGTTGTTACTATAAGATTGACCACCTAACAAGCAGTTTCCTTCTCCTGGAATACTTGTTACAGGACGCGTTTCCTGTTTTGCATCTTCAGGAATTTGTGTAGGTAATTCTATTTCTGGCATTTGACTAGGTTTTTCTCTTTCCTGCGCCGGAGTTTCTTCAGTCTGTTCTGTTGAAGGTTCTACTGGAATTTCGGCTTCGGTTGATTCAACAGCCGGTGTTTCTGATTCAGGAATGATAGGTAAATGCGAACTGTCATCTCTTGCTGTCGTTTCGTCCCCAGTAGTGCTACTTATGGTTGGTGTTTCTTGTTCTTCATTGCTTGATTTTTCCGTTGGAATATTATTCGAAACTAGTGATGTACTAGTTTCAATTTCTGGCTGTGAAGTTTCTTGTGATTTTTCCTCGTCGATGGATTTTTCTGTTACTATCTCTTCAGGTTCTGCAGATTCGGAAGTTGGTAGGTCTGTAGTTGGTTCTTCCGAAAATGATATTTCGGTCGTAACTGATTCCTCATCGCTTGTTACATGAGAAATTTCCTCTTTCACTGGAGCTACTGTATGTGGCTCTTCGGGGGAACTTTCGCTACTAGATGAAGTTTCCGACGAAATTTGTTCTGTTACTGCTTCCATTGGTTGCGAGTCACTAGTACTCGATTCATAGTGGGTTCCTTCTGCTGCTGTAACTGGTTCCTTTTCTTCGAGTATCACCTTATGTGTTGTTGGTGTCTCAGATTCTGGTTCTTCAGTTATCTGATCATCACCGACCTCTTTATGTTCTTTTTCTTCGATATCTCCTCCCTCTGGCATAGACGTTTCTGTTTCTACGCGAACTTCAGGCGTTTCAGTAATAACACTTTCTGAACTTGTCACCTCATCTTTTGATGTCGATTCTGACGTAGAAATAGATGCCGTTGCTATGCCATCATCACTCAGTGTACTAGAACTATCTTGTTCCGGTATTTCAGTCTTTTGATCTTTATCAACTGAAATGGTTGTCGTTTGTTTTATTTCGTATTCGTTTGCCTCAGTGGCTTTTTCTGACGATTCAGTAGACATAACCGTTGAGTATTCATCAGACACTTCAGCTGTTATAAATTCAGAAGAACTCGACGGTTGCTCAGTGCTGGTTTCTTTATATGTTTCTTCCGTGGTAATATCTTCAGATGCTGGTTCTTCCGTCAAAAATGTTTTGTCTTCATCGTCTTTTGCAGGTTTTTCAGTTGAAGCGGGCTCTTCAACTTTAGATTCTGGAGTTTGGCTTTCAAGACTTGGTTTTGATTCCTCTGATAAAGAAGGCATTGTTTCAATTTCTGGTTTCGTTGTAACTGGAGCCAAAGTTTCAGTATCAACGGAAATTGGAGGCAAATAGGTTGTGGGCATAAATTCAGGGTGTCCTGTTCGATGACTTTCAGGGGAATGTGTCATTCCACTGGCCGATGGTACATAATTCTCAGTTGCATAAATTTCAGTAGTGTCATCCTTGTCATCTGTTTTGTACTCGGGCACACGTTCTGAAGAAGTAGATTCCTCTGCAACAGTTATTTTTCCATCGGTAGACACATCTATTTTTGTTGTCTGCTCTTCCGTGATTGGTTCTTCACTAATCTTAGGAACATCTGATGCGATTTCTTCTGTAGATGTACTCTCTGAATTTACATCGCTTTTATCTGTTCCTACAGAAAATTCTGTCGTCTCTTCTTCGTCGCTTGGTTTTTTCTTTTCAGATTCGGTCGTTTCTTCCTCTTCCATTGTACTAGAAGCATTTAATTCCGTTGAAGAGATATCGAATAATCTTGTAGTTGTCCCAGAAGATTCCGGAATCTCTGTTTCAGATTCTGCCAATTGAGGTTGCTTCGTACTTTCATCTGTCACTGTCGCGGCATCTGAACTTTCAACGATTGTTGTCTGTTCTCGATCCGTCGTCGGCTCTTCTCCTGATCCGGTTGATTCTGTGGATGCCTCTTCACCTTCTGATTTTGGTTTCTCATCCGGACTCTCTGACGTGACAAGAGGTGCCGTTTCTGTTGTCTCACTTACTTTTTCATCAGCTGCTTCAGTTGCATCTGTAAGTTTTATTTCTTGAGTAGTTTCTGGAATTTCAGATTCAGAAGTAGATGTCTTCTGTTCTTCATCAGATTCTTTGGTCGGCTCTTCTTCTCCTATTCGTGAAGGAATTTCAGAAATTTCTTCAGTTACGTCTGATTTGGGACTTTCAGTAACCGAAGATTCCGTAATTTCCACGTCAGTTTTCGACTGCTCATCCTCTTCAGTTCTTGGTAGTGGATCGTCAGTTACATAACTTTGTTTCGTCGTTATTTCATTTTCAACTTCACTTGGTTTAACAGTTTCTATGTCGGGAATTTCATTGCCATCAATTAAAGATGGTGTTTTCGATTTTTCTGTAAAATGTATTTCATCGTGAATTCCAGGGATGTCGTTGCTATCGGCAGTTACAATTTCAGGATGCTGCTTTTCGTCTTCTGGTCTTTGGTGCGTTTGGTATTCTTCATCATCCGTAAATATTGGTTCGATATCACCTTCTGCAAACAAAATTAATTAATAGGTTAAACTTTAATAACTCATCGAGCAATTATGATAATGGTGAAGATTATATTGATATATTGAAGACAATATATATTGAGAGTATTTTGAATCAATATCAATTTTCTCTCAATGTTTAGACTAGTTCTAAATTATTTAGTCACGGACTCTATAAGTAAACACATGAATTTCACGTGACATCTCACATCGTCGAAATTATTAAAATTTACTAATACACGTAATGTTAAGAAACGAAAAAAATGTTCAAATTAAAATAATAGTAAATTGGATTTTTACCGCATTGATAAGTGTGTGGGCAACACTCTCCCTCGGCGGGTGGCAACGCCGTGCAGTTCTTGCCATGCGTTTCCATTGGTTTACCGCAGTCTTGAACGGCACAAGCTATATCTCCGCGGAAACAGTAGCAGTGCCTGCACGGTTCTGTCGAATAGATGAGCTCCCCGTCGTCGTAATGGTTGCCTTCATGGTAACACTGCGGTGGTGCAGAGCCAGGAGCAATGGTCGTTGTCATGATTAGCCCAGGTGTCGTTTCAGCGATTGTACCAACCGTGGTTTCACGTTCCTCGTCATATTCTGTGGTGCAGCGATATATTCTTAATTTATTATTGTACAGTTACAAATGAACGTTTACGGAAAACTGTTATTTCAAATTGATTCTGGATTTCGATAAAATAAAGTCGATTCAAAATAATATTTATACATCAACGTAAAATATGTCAATTTAAATAAAACATACTGGCTTATTGCGAGGCCGGAAAACGTAATACTGCACGTTGTAAAATTAGCTTATCATCTTAATAAAAACAGCGATTGAATTAAAAGCGCAGACTCACCGCAGTTGTACTTGACTGGACAACAGATTCCCGGTTGATAAACAGGCCTGCATCCGGCGACGCGTAAAGTGCACTCTTGCATCAGACATATCGTCTTATTTCTAATGCAGTAGCAAAGCTCACAAGGATTGTTCGGGTCAGATGGTAGTTGTGCGCCATCCGCGTAGAATCGATCGTTGACGTTACATCCATAGTTATCGCGGAATCCAATCTCTGTCGATCCAGAGACCTGGAGAGAACTCGACGTCGAGGTGAGCAGATGGACTGGAACTTCTGGGCACGTTATCACGGGACAGCACTGGTCGGGTCGTTTCTCGACCTTGCAGTTTTGTCCTATGGCTTTCGTAAATGGACACACCCTCAGGTAACACATTAACATCCGATTGTGGCACGTACAATTCAGGCATGGTTCATTCGTTATGATTCGGGCACCTTCTCGGTAGTGCTGATAATTGTAATAGCATCCTGTCGCTCCTATATTATTGACCCGAATCAAATTTAATACAAAAACGTCTACGAATAAATAAAATTATAAATCACTTTTAACAAAAGAATTACATACCTCCTTCGTATTCAGCTACTTGCGAATCGTCATGATCGTGCAGGGGCGCTGTAACAAAAAAAAAAGTATGGTTATAACTTGCAATAGGGAGATTCCTTTACACAAGTGCACAAGTATTGCTGTATGTGTAGGTGTAAGATGATAAATTGGCGAGTGAGCAGACAGATGAAGCCCTCTGGAGGACTCGAAGTTTATCATAGTAATTATAGCAGAATATGTTAGTCGGACGCAGGGAATACAGAGAAGGGTACTACAAGGTTCAGACTTGACAACGACCACGGAACCGAGAGAGAGTGAGAGAGAATCAAAGCGTCATATGGTGCGAATGCAGACGTAGGCGATGCCTTGTTAACAACCTCAACCCAGGCTCTAGCAAATTCTATACAGAACACAAACCGGAATGCATCATCTCTTTTCCTCCTCCCGTTATTTTTGCACATAATTTCTCATCGCTGTGGTTTGCTCAAATTGTCAGAAACAGAAGCTCGAGTGTTCGCGAGACGGGATTTTAGCAGCCCCCTTTCCCGACATGTTGTAAATTATCGAAAGATATTTTAAAATAAATATTTTTTCTCCTGTATTTGTTCGTACGAAATTCTAAAGAGAATTCCTCATGTTACATATTCAGATTATAAAAGTTCGTAGAAAATCTTATTAAAAATACTATTGCCGGAATTACTGTAAATTATATACGTTGTAATGTTCAGAAGATTTTTTGTCTTCATTATGTGATGATAATTCTTCTACGGACAGAAACTATTGTATAATTGCTCCACTAATATTACGCGAGCATTCACTAAATGTGCTAATTATTGCCATAAAGTGCGCGATTCGTATAATTTAAAGGCAATCATTAAAATTTTATTGGAAATACATCGTGTTCAAATTATATTCCCGTGAATTATAAATTACTCCTATAATCCACCTCTTTACAGTTTACTATGCATCAAGGCCGAGGAGGGAGGGACGTTTGATTTTCTATTACTACAAAATCCCCTCCCCCGGGTGACATACGGATAATTTTTTTAAACCACGGGAAAAATAGGGGAGCGAAAACCTTCCAGGAATCCGGAATAAGTCGAAAAACTAAGAAACGCAATTCACATTGGGTGACGCCCACGACTAATTTTCGATAATTGCCACTAGAAAGTTTTATTATATCTCCAGTGTTTCCGGAAATGGCGATTTACAACTCCGAGCATTCCACCGAATCTTCGAAAAACAATACATTTAAAGTACGCAATTTCTTCATTAAGTGGTAGAAAGTATTCGACTCGTAACATCTGCTTAATGACTTAACGATAATTTTTGTCGCGAAATGCACGCGCAATTACAATCATAACCGCACAATGTAGGACCACGTAGCGGAAGTTAGGACCAGTAGTGAAAGTTATCAAAACGGGATAAATCACGAGTAACGGTGATGTGTTTTGATCAGTTTTCTTCATAGGCCGCGGAAAAGAATTCAGTTTCAATTCACCGACGCATCTATGGACCTAGATGACGAGGAACAGATATCTTGCAACAGCCGTTTCTCCTTGTACGCTCAGTACATTAATCTTGGTTCGATATCTTATCGACAATGGTTAACGGTACGGAAAGATGGCGCTCAAGATCGTCCTGGGCCGTGGAAACAAAACCGATGGTGAGTGAGAGGGATACAAAAATATTCGTGTTTCGAATGGCGTAATGGCACGGGCTGCATGCATGTGATGTCCAAGAGGCGAGTTCGAATAATGTGTAGTACGATATCATGACTCGGCGAACATCGTGTGCGCCGTCGCGTCGTCCGCAAACAATGGGTCCGTTTAGGGAACGTTTTCTCAGGGGTAATTTGCCGACTTTGATTTATATCCAATCATCCTCGAACGATGTAACTGTTGGACAAATTTTAACGACCGTCCTCGAATTCCCAGGCGCGTCAAAATTGCAATAGCTGCAATTTACAGTTAATTAGTAAAGTCACTAACTGACGAGCATATCTCACAGGGAAAAATATTGACATTGCTGCTGTTCCCGGTGTATCGATAGTAAGGAGTAAGCACCTACGTGTAATAATTTATCTTATTATACTATGATGTGCATCATGTTCTTGGGTAGCATGAATACTACTCTGCGAAAGATATGCTGGTATTTCGCGACTATACGTACCGAAGTTTAGTGATGGGCAAGATGTTTTGCATCAGCAGATATCTTTATGCTGTTCAGTAGCTTGGAAAAGTAAACCGTGAGAGTCTCGAAACATTGGGTAGTTTTTTTAAACAATAGATTTTTGACATCTCTCCTCATTTAGGTTCTCAAATCATCGAATTAACAACATCTCATCGCAGATGACAGTGGACGAGATTACCCCATCAGTGAGGAAATTGCTTGGCAAATACGTCGAGAGCATTCCCCGGTAGCAGTTGCGGAAGGCGCGACGAGGTCTCGTCTCGTGTCTCCGCCTTTTATCTCGCTCCCGCTGACTCGCATGAAACTCGTTGCTTCTCGCTCGAGCTCTTGGCGATTTGCGCGTGCATGTAGCTACGCCTGTTGCTGCCATTATGTTATACGAGGCACGAGAGCAGAGCTGCTCGACGCGTTATGAAATCATTGCCAGCGGCCTTGCTCCTCGCGAAAGTTCATTACCATCAACCGCGCGGACTCGGCGAACACCTGTTTTGCAACGACCACGTTACTGTCACCGCCTGAATTCTTCATCCCTTTCAAGTATGAAAATTGTTATCCTTACGATACGAGTACTTTTTTATTTGGCTTGAACACAATACTCTGTTAGTTCTTTTAGTAGTTTCGATACTTTTGTAGCTACTTCTTAGAGTTACTTACTTACGACTGGATACTCATAAGAATGCGAAGCAATTGCATTTACATAATTAATGGCAGTAATCGTTTAAAATATAAACGCATAATTTATATAATTCAGCTTTCCGGGAACTCTTCCTTTTAATACTACTACGCACTTTAAACGGCCATTTAAAAAATATATTTACATTTCTTCATGCGCCGTGCAGCAAAGCATCAAATTGAGCAGAGAATGTAAATCCACGCTTATATTACCGCAGTGTTGTTCCTTGTGGATTTATGACGTCTTCAGTTTCGTACGTAACGACGGTTTCGTGAGTTTGGAAAGAATGTCGACGATTATCTCGTGATTTCGAGAATGATAGTGATGGCTTGAAGATGAGAAAAGGTAACCAGCCTTACCGCCCCGATGCGATTGGCTTCGCTCGGCTTGTTAGGATCTCAAGAGAAACAAGGACGAACATGGAAGAGAATGAGATGCAATGAAGAATAAGCGAGGATCGAAAAAATGCATTTGAAATCGGCTCGTTACGAATTAAGTCAATTGCGATTATAGCCAATGCTTAGCTGACGCAGCACCCACGCATTCCGTTATGCTCTCGGTCACGATGACCGCGGCTAACCTTTGCTCTCCTAGACCATAATACGGAAGAGTCGTCGATGCCGATGAGAAAGATCGAGGAAAGGAGAAGAAACTAGGACGCTGTAGAAAGGGGGACGCGAAGCTACAAGCCTGGTTCTTAATACAAAGACGTACGATCACCCGGGGAAGTTCCCGATGTAACAATTTTTCTGCGTCCGAGCTCCTGGACATTTCGCGGTTACCTACTTCGAGAGACCTTTCATTCGCGATAACGTAAACGATGTACATGAGGTACTTATCGAAGTGACCCAGTGCACTGGCTGAGTGTAAGATGGTTATGACTCACGGTAGTACCATGTGATCGGACAAATCCTCTTGCTTCAGTCAGTGACATCTTGGATCTCGTAAAAGTCTTCTCAAGCCGACTTCAAGATTCTATAGATTGGATCAGGACTCGCAACAAACAGCGTCTGCGTTTACGTCCTCGCCGAGGATCTGCGACACGGATAGCCCTTTTTTCTTCTAGTCACGTACGCTGCCTCTTCGAAGCAACGTCTTTTTTCAATAGGTTCCTTTAATTTTCTTCGCCCTATTGTTGCTGCTGCAATTTTCTTTATCCTGAATTACAGCTGTATTTCTCCTTCGCCTCCGCCGATCGTTACCGGGAATTCAAAGAAATTAAGACCGAAGGATGCGCGAGTGCGATGATTTTCGCAGACTTTTACTCTCGCCCTTTGTTCGCCGCTGAAGCCCGCTTCGATTGGCAATGCGAAGATGCACATCATCGATGCGAGATGTTTTTGTGCTTATTTAGAGCATGACTGTTTATCTGTGGCTTTCGTAGAATCCATGGCCATTTCGTAAAACGAGAGAATCGGTAGACTCGCTTGGAGATGAGAGTGAATCGTCCAAAGGCTCAGGCTTTCACTACTACTACTGATCCGCAAGAATACCTGGACAGTAAAGCAAGCGGATAATAGTCCTACGGACAATGAGCCGCGACCTTTAGGGATTCCTGCTTGAACTAAACAGGAACGAAAAAGATTCAAACAGCGATCGAGTAAAGACTTTATGTGTGGCACTTTTTCAACCTATTCCCGATCTCAAACCTTTGCTTACAGCCGTCCAATAACGAAAGATTTTTATTTTTTTGCTAAAACAGCCTAAGATATTCCCCGCTATTCCTCAGGGATCGTTATGGGATCGAGAAGGGCTCGAGAGCAGAGATCTCGTAAGTGAATAGGGGATAAGTATCCTTGTTTATTAGACTATCCTCGTATCGATCCATCCGCGAGGATACTGAACGGTCTTTAACCTTGCTCGCGAGAGAACTGACTCAATGTAAAAGGAAGCAGTTGACGGTATGTCGTAAAAAAGGTAGTCTTCGATTTGAAGATGCTGTGCGCGCACTAATTATAAAAATAAATTCCTGCTGCGAACAAACCTTTACAAGCATTCAACATTTGATATTTCACTTGAATATCTCTCATATATATACATCCATTAGCAAAATATAACTCGCCCTACTTCGGATGGATATCTTTCGGACGTTTATTATCCGCAAGATGTCCGAGATACTACGAGGATAATAAAATTCATTGAATTCTTTCTAGATTCTTCGAATATTCTGTTCAGAATGGGGGTAAGTGCTTCTGCATGATTAAGGTATAAGGTGTACCTTCTAGACCTACGTAAACTTTTGGAATAGATCGAATTCAGCAATACTAAGCTCCAGCAATACTTGGTACTTTAATTAATTGATAAAAATCATAATAAAAAATATTTACCAGAATAGGTTGACCTGGAGGAAAGAAAAATGGCCAGGCACAGGATGATCCCGGATCGGCCGAGCCCGAAGCTCAACGTTGACATTTTGCCACCTGAAATCATAAAGAAATGTAATTAGTATATGGTTAATCGCAAGATGCTGCAAAAATAATTTATCAGTTATCAGTTATTCCACTCTATCAGACTATTGGAAGTCTGCTTAGTATCGGAAGACTCGTTTTATTGGACGATACAGTACAAGCGCGCGCAAACCGCCCAATAGTTTGGTGTAACACGAGACTGAGACTGGGAGCTATACATTACAAATTGACCGATTATAATGGAGTCTTCACGTTGAAGGACTCTTTAACGGAATCGTACCGACATCAGTGTTCCGAACGTCTATTTGTACGGATATGTACATGTGCGAGCACCACGTATCGCCTGTCCATCTGCATATTACACTTACACGCCTTCGTACATGTCGGCATTACGCGCGAGCCCCATACGTAAATGCCGTGCGATTTGTGCACGTACTCGTAGTTACAGACTTGTTGCTCGAGAGTGTATTGGTTCATATTAGACGCAAGAAATATAAATGTAACCTCCTATCATAAGCAAAGTGCGCCTCTCGCGTCGTTGCGTATTCATACTGCGGCCCATTGAGGGGAGGGAATTCGGTGCATGGATAAAATTGTGACAAACAGGTATGTAAAAGTGCTTCTATTGTTACAACATATTAGATTAAAACTTTCATGCTACAAATTGTTCTGAACAGTATTGTATAACTAGGAATAATGAAGTTTGAATCATAACTGAAATAAACCAAGTTCCTTATGCTTCGTTTTGACGTAATCGAGTTTTAGTTGAGTTTGCGAATCCGGAAGCATACCTTCGAGCAAAGTTTGCGGGTGTGGTTCCTCTTGTTTGAGTTTACGCATACCTCGAGGGAATAATTGTACTATCAGAGAATGCGGGTTAAAACGCGCTAGATGCGCGCAGAATACTGCGTTGCTCGTACCTACATACGACGAACACGGCTTGGTATAATAGAATGCGAAAGATAGGTAGACATAAAGAAGGGAATAGAGAAAAAACAGAGAGAGAGAAAGGACGAGAAGAAGAGAGAATGGGGTGGCCGAAGTAGACGGTGCCGTTACAGCCCAGAGGCTGAGTTCGTTCTCCATTATCGTGGAACGCGGAATATGATTACCTTCACCTGGGAACACCACTCTAACCCCCCCGACAGCGTTCAGCCGTATCCTAAGGCATGTCTGCACCAAAGGTAATTTAGGGTGTAACCTCGATTGCCAGTCGATTAACAAGAAAAACTTGTATAGGTGTAAATTTTTTTTCTTAAGCGTCAATATTTACATATCTGTGTAATAATTGACTCGTCGAAGCCACATTTAATAAACGATGCCGACCAGAAGGTTTCGCGAAATTGGCACATCGTATTTTTGGTCACGACGATGTTGTAAACACGCAAGGCTATAATGGAACAATAGGTCTACCATGTCTAATCGATGAATGGCAGAGTCGTGGTCGTAGGGCGTGATAATTACATCGATATATAAAGGTTGGTAAAATGGAAGATCGAAAATGCTTGCCTAGATAGGATATGCCTCCGGAGCAATCTTGTAACATATCTGCTTTTGATGCAAATGAACGAGGAAACTTGGCGAAAACGAGGCCAAGCTTGTTTCTGGTCCGATGTTGCAGGACGCAACATCGGATCTGCATTAAATCAATGCGACTTGGTTGTCGCGCTTCGCCCTAAAAATCAAAACGCGCGTACTCTTACGCCAGTCACTGCGTAACGGTCTGGTCCGTCCAGTTCCGAGAGCCGAGCGGATTGCGTAAGAGGAAATCGACGGTCGCTTCATTGACGTACCGTTTCATCTTCCTCGGGAGGAACGACCGTTTCAGGTAAAAACTACGAGTAATTGACAGCACGCGTTTCCCCCTCTAGATGGCGGCGACGGCAGAGAGTGACGTTCCGATGCATTAGCTGCCTCAGAACTATTTCCTACCTTCTCGGAAAGCCAGGGTCCCGTATACGAAACGCGGTGGCTTCGCACGGTTATGTCTTCATTGGTGTCATTACTTTAGTGACCTTGCCCGAGCGATCCTGGAAGTCGTTGACGCATCTAATTATGACAATTAGCACCCAAGAGAACCTCCTCCGAGGAAGGTTTTAACCATTGAGCTACAGCTTCTTCGTCACCTTTGAGGTGACTTCCGCATTCGGCTGGAAGTCACCGAGATTAAAAGACCTCTATTATGAACGTTTACAACACACGAACGGGCAATTTATATTATATTTAGAAATTACCGTGAGAAAAATGGCATAGAATTTGCCTGAATAGTTCTGTTCATGATTGCGATTATACCAAGATTATTGTCACTTAGTGACTTTGGCAACAGTCACAGTTCTTGAAAAATTATGTATCATTGACGCTATATATTTTAATGGATTATCTATTCATTCATAAAGTTTGAACACTCCGAAGTATCCTTCACTTATGCGTTAATCACAAGTACATATTACTCTATTGTTAATTCAATCGGATAACTGTTTCCCCTATTTATTAACTAAGATTTCGAAATGATGCGAAGAAGGTAGTATCAATCTTGGAAGAGAATAGAAGCTAAATAGGAATCGTCACAGTTCCCGATCAAAAATTCGCCTTTAATAGTGCTCGAAACAACCACATACGATTAAAACGTATTGCCGGCAAGCAAGAAAAATACGTAGAGTAATACCCCTCAATCTCCGTGACTATTACCTTCAACGAAAGTCGTTATGGGAATTGAAAAAGTTATTAAGTATACGAGGAAGAAAGTCCCCCTGTTTAGTCCTTGAAACGTGAGCCCAATCAATCGACCAACGTCCGACCAGTATTTTCCGACGTGTGTACCGCCGCTGACGGTGTGGTATTTTTCACAATCCCTTTTATCATTACGGTTATTGCTAAGAACAGATCGTTGTTGCCAAGAGCACGCTTCTAGACCGTGCAACAGGTCGGAAAGACGCTCCAAGTCGCTACTATTTATAGCTCTACCTGGACGAGAGTTAACTGCACGACGAAGACAGAAAGGCGAAGTCATTACCGAAGTACCACGAGGAATAGAAATGCGGCCCGTTTCCAAGGGAGTGCAAGAGAGAAGGAAGGTGAGAGGGAGGGGGATGGGTTGCTCTGAGAATCCTTCGTGCGGTGCTCGCCCTCTCAACTCTCGATCCTTTACTCCGGCCTCATTAGGCTCGCACGTCGGCGAATCGCTCTGTGCTCCTTCATGGCTGCAGAGACGCGGAAGTGCCAATTAGGATGGCCTTTCCCTCGATTCGGCATATACGAAAAGTCTAATTAATATTTTTGCAATTAGGTGGCTCCTGACTTTTGTCCCGGTCGATCGGCGAATACAAAGCCGTATTTTTAGGGAAAAGTATTCTTTCCAGATTGCGATTCTGATTGCACCATCATTCGTATCGCAGGCTCACACGATATACGAACTATTTTTTTAAGATATGCCGCAATTAATAATAATCGCATTGAAATTCGTCGATGATAAATGTCGTCGACGCTAATTTCTATAACTTCCAGATTCTACGAGGGAGAACACATCTTTCCATTCAATCCATACGTTGGAATTGATTATATTCTATTCATCAGTTTATATTATACGCACCTCAACGATATCGCACTATTTATAGAAGCATAACTTTTGCTGAATTGTTAAAAATGCAATTTACGACGAATTTTCGCGTAATTGACATGAGAAATGTATTCTGCAAGAAGATTTCATGCAAGCGTTATGAAAAATACGTATTGTGTATACGTGCATTTCACGCAAGGTTTCTTGTTGTGATATGAAAAATATATGTGTTTAATGGGAAGTTCCTGGCACTTCCTGTGGCACCTGCGTGAGAAAGTCAAGCTTGAGAATATTCGTATTTTTCTTTTTTGCTCCCGGTGATTCTACAAGGTAATATTTTACTATACGGTCTTTTTCTTTTCGCTCGCTATTTCGTTGTTTGGTGCTCTTGAACTTCCCACTCGACTGTGGGGATCTGATATGATATAACTTCTTATAAGATTCGTTTTCACCTTGTGCTTCGTCTCGACCTTCGTGCGTTGTATTGCTTTCGTAATGTTTCTTGAATTGCATACTTTTTGAAAATTCGAATCTTGCTAAAGTATACGGAGAGTCATTTTTGTCAATACTTGTCAAAATTAAAACTATACTTTAAAAAATTTTCATAAATTGTATCGATTAATTTTGTATAATAAAAATCATATCAGATAATACATTCCTCCAATGTCACTGTTACATTCAGATATACCACGATAGATCTATGATCTTGTCGAAGATTGTCCTGCAATACTCATAATTGATTGCACACAAATAGGCACAAACACGCGTACTATTCGTATATACGTGACTGTTATCCAAGTGACCACCAATAAATCATTGGAAATCGATCGCACTACCGTAATTTCCATCCCGTCCAATACAAATCGCATTTTTGCTTGTTGTCACGTCAAGTACCAGCATAAGGGTATAGAGTAAAACCGATTGAATCGTCCCTCGATCGATCGATCGATCGGTAATGTAATAACGCGTATTACGTCCAAGGATCGATTCGGCGACGTGGTGATACCTCCTGATGCGGGATGCGGCTTGAGGAGGCCCCATAGATAGCAAGGCAATCGAGAGAAGAAAGAGAGCCGAGACTTACGGGAGCGTGTAATATCTCTCCATATCGTGATCGTGGCTTATACTTAGCCGGAGTAGTCGCCACTGTACAATTAACCCGATATTATTACACCGCGTACATAATTTTGCGGCAACTTACTGCCTCATATCGTACTCTTTTATCTGCAAGGGGTATAAATAAATACAAAAATATACCAGTCGGAAGGCTGCACTTCCTTCCGTCGCTCTTTCCTTCCTTCCCTCCGTGCTGTTAGATAATTACTGTTACTTCGTATACTCTATAGGTATAGGAGGTCCTTGGCGATGCGGTTATCTCAAATTTGAAGACATATGCAGCCAATTATTATTTTTATATTCAGCCAAGGACAAGCATGTCCTACCAGCGTATATTGATGATACTTTCCAATGCGGAAATTCAAATTATTTAAATAATTACTCGAGTTAATTAATTAACTTGATTAATTAACGTTTCCTTTCGTTCCGTTAGATAATTACAGTTACTTGGACGATACTACCGTGATTGCAGATCGCTTTGAAATTTATTTAACGAGTATTGACGAATGGCCTTGGCGTTACATTGACATTACGTTATGATGGTAGGTTTGGTTCGAAGGACACGGCTACGAACCTACTTTTTTTTTAAGAGGACATCCTGAAATTTGAGCGATGCATATCTAGTCATCCACGAAAAATAAATTTCATATAATAGGATAAGGGTCATAACCTTCTATTACGATATACTACAAATTAATATATTATAAATAAGATGAATTTTTCACGTTGTTTTTCGTCTGTTATGAAAAGTCAAAGTTCGTAAAATAAAATAAGAATTTAAATAATAGTTTTGTTACATTTGTCATGATCTATCATGATCTATTATGATTATAGCTGAACATTCATGATTAGATGTCAGATATGATAGATATCACAAATGAAAAAGTGTCTTGCGAATATGCACAAGGACGCCGAAAAAGATTAGCTTTTAAGAAAATATACCAGACATTGAAATATGCACTTGAACAAGATGTGCAAACCATTTTATCAGTTTATGTACGTTAATATTTATGTATCATTGATGTTTTTTTCAATTCTTAATTTATTTTATTTCATTTTTCAATCAAGGTTTGTCCACCCTGACAAAAAAAAAAAAAAAACATTTCTTACCGTATTCCGTAATTATTTAAATATATATTTTTTTCAAAATTTTTGAATTAAAAAATTTATTCCTCGACTTATTCACGACATTATGAATTGTGAAAAAAACAATACGGTTTCTATGAAATTCTATGAAATTAATTTGAAACTTCAACTATCATAACAATATGTCAATTGTTATAAATGAAAAATTACTTTGTAAGTTGAAAATGTCCCCATTAATTATAGCAAAGAATTTCAATTAATTATAATAAAGAAATAATTATTATTTTTTGTATTAAAGTATAGTACAACACATAGCTTATGTAATTAATTGATTTAACCAATTAATGTTTCCTTCCGTTACTCCGGATAATTGCTTACACTTTGTTCTTCGTCGTGTATAGTATATACTGTCGTCGATGCACAGCTATTATGATCGTGAAATTTAAGGCCGGCTTATAGTAAGTAATAAGTCCACGTGATAGCGAGACTTTACAGTATACACGGCGATATCTTATCTGATTTATTATACAATATTTGCTCTTGAAATATAACCGGCAATACATATTTTAAATCAATCAAACCCTTTGATTAAGATGCAAAACAAAAAATATGTAAACAATGATCGCATTTTTGAAATAATAAGTTGACTGAATAAGTAATCTTTAACTCAAATTTGCCATTGTCAAAATTAATTAAAATATACTAGAATTTTTTAATTGAAAGTGAAAGATTAATTGAGTAATTTTTATCCTTTCTTATATGGAAATTGAAAACGTAAAAAAATTCACAAATTCATAATTGAAGTACATTGAATAATAATTGCAAACGATTTTCATTATTTCTAATTAATAAAAAAATTTTCGTTTTAATTACGAGCTTCAATGCAATCTAATTCAAAGCAATAACGACAAGTTAATGTGATTAGCGCAATGAAAGGAGAATGGTTGCACTGTCTATCGTATAATTTGTTTAATAATCGACATTCTAAACCGGATGGAATCGTTCGGATGCCCGACTATTTATTGCAAAATTTTAAGACAATCAATCGATGAATCAAGGCCTTGATTTCAAAAGATTCCTATATTCTTTCGCTTATAAATGGAGAACGTTAATTAGATCGAAACTTATACGTATTTTGCATTTAATAAAGATGGCAGAAGACTGATGATAATAAAATGTACATTGACGAAAGTAACAATTATCGCGAAATGTTTTCCATCCTCTCTTCACGTACTTCGTTCGGCAAGA
Source organism: Trichopria nigra (assembly GCA_030522945.1). Taxonomy (NCBI): domain Eukaryota; kingdom Metazoa; phylum Arthropoda; class Insecta; order Hymenoptera; family Diapriidae; genus Trichopria; species Trichopria nigra. The sequence continues at coordinate 13,821 of JAPYZR010000006.1, read as the reverse complement.
TGCTGTAATTTGCCCTTTCAGAAGAGCAACACGATTCGAAGAATTTATGAATCGTTCTCCAATTTATAATCTCGACTGCGCTTTTTGCCGTGGTGCGTTTATGTCTTTGAACGCTTCTCAGAATTCGCGGATGTTACCCTCGTCGTAGGGCTCCTGAGATCGTTCTTTCCGGAGTAATTGGTGAACGCTCCTGGCGAGCGAAAATGCTCAGTTTCTTATCGACGATAATAAAAGCGATCGGTGCGTGAACGGCCTTTTGAATTTATTTTAACCTTACGTAATTGCCGTCAAATTGGACAAATGTTTAATCACAATAATTACGCATTGCATCGATGTAATTCTTCCATATGTAATTGCAGAAATACATTTTTTACACAAACATGCGTGTGTTATTGTATTATTGGTGTCACGAGTTCTAAATCATTGAAGATCACGAAATGTCATTTACAATCATGTAAAATCGTGCTGGTCCATCATGCGTTATGATCATCGAAAAGACAACATTTCAAATTCTGTGAGGAAGACATTCATCTCTCAATGTATTCAATTCAGACGGTAAAGTACTTGATGCCAAACACTTGTTGTTTATTCTCGAAAATGCATCCTTTTCATGAGCTCTTGAGGGACAGCGTCGAGAAAAGTGAGGAAAGCGTTGGACACTCGTGCAAAAAAAAAAAAAAAAATCAGAGCACTAGAGTACGAGGTCAAAAGCGAGTTTCGAGGTAACAGGAGTATGAAAGGACCCGTCCATAATCAACCGGAGGAAAAGCGAAGTCGTTTTCGGTCTCGTTTGCACAAGACCCGGTTATTCCTCGGCTGGTGCAAGGACAAACAAAAGGGCGTGTCTTTCCCCTTTCGTCGGCCGCCCTGCGGAATGCAGCAGAGGAAGTAGATAAAGCACGGGCTCCAACCAGGTAGTCGAAGAAAAATGCGAGATGATCGACCTGGGCCAGTACTCTGTACTGAAGAAAGAACTCGAGACGTCTATAGATTAAATGGGATGCTTTTGTGCTATAAATTCAAAGTCTATTTAAAATTTTTTATTTTATTTCAATTTTTGTTTGTAAGTAATTTTTTACAGCATCCGTTTTTTTTTCATTCGATAGGACCCAGAGATTTTAGGAGAAGGATTTATTTTTTCCTACACATTTCTTCATGTATGTAATTATTATTTGATATTCTTTCTTATAATTTCCACTTTTTCATCGTAAAATTAAAAAAGTCAAGATTAGATACGAAACGATAATGACCAAAGAAGCCAAAGCGTGGAAATTTAAAGAAAAGTCATTATCAGTCCCAATTAAATGGCCACTCTTTTACTAACGGCCTCTAAAAAGAATCGCCAAAGATTATAGACTTTAAAGAATGCTTATATCCAAATATCCCCGCATAAAACATTGAACCCATAAAGTCGCGATTTTATGAGAATCCTCCGGCAATTTGAACATTTTCAGATTAAAATCTGCAATTATTTTTTATAGGCAGTAAGTACTGAAGGGTTCGAGAGGAGTACTTGCGCGAAACAGCGTCGATCACCGTGCTCGGGAATATTCAGCGTCGAGCACTCCTCGTAAGGGATCGCGATAATTGAAGCTCGGCGTGCCGCAATCTCGGGTCTATTAAGACCCATCGATTACCCCCAATCTCGAGTCTTATCAGGTTCCAGGGCTTAAGCGAATTTCAGACCCCGATCTCCTGGGTCGTGCATATAAACGATAATTTTACGGAAGATCGAGCGGATGCTAACGCCATCCTTGAAATTGCCACTTATTTGCTAAGCCAATTTTTGACGAGATTACCAAAAATATAATTACGTACCCGTCACGGCGAAGTCGACGATGTGCGATTTATGGTGGCATTTCTATAATAGGTTTCCTCGTGAATTGAATTTTGCATAAAATTGATTCGTAATTTTTCATTTATTACATTTTTCAAATGCAGATTTACTAACACTAGTACAAAGTAAATAAAAAATTTCTCCATGATGCTCCTTTAATTGAAGTCAATTTGCAAATTGGTTGTCTTAAAACAACAATATGGCATCGTATTAAAGTAGCGATTTATTAAGTTAAACTCGTGAAATATTGCAGAAAAATTCAGCTCGTTTTCCGAGACGTGTATTAGAAACTGTAACGGTTACGTTATTAGTGCAAGTAACTAATGTTTACGTGGTTTTAGAAGACATATATTTACATGACCGTTATGCAATAATGTCATCCGCGGACTATAATTTTACCTCTTATACACCAGTTGGATTGCATTAATTGCCCATCTGTACATTAGCCTTTCGTGCTGTACATAATTCTAACAGACAAGTAAGTAGTTAAATAATTAGATACCAATTGCGCTAAAAATATTTATTTACGAATTAGTTAACCGATATTAATATATTAGAATTATCGTTGTAAATTTATTACTTTCAATTTAATGGGATAAATATTTGACTGAGTTTAACGAGGCTCGATTTATGCAGACCTTAACAATTTAATTTGTAATAACGTTATTTTTCATAATGTGTCCATTTTTCAATCAAAATTCATTAAACAGTTGTTAAAACATTTAAAAATACATCAATCGAGTCTTTACATTTATTCACACAAAATGTGTCCAAATTAGAAAAATTTGGATGCTTTTTGTTCCACGCCGAACGCTGTATACCTTGCGTGTTAGTTTACGCATCAGACATGGTTCTGGCGTAATTGATGCTTAATTAAATGGCGATTTCCATAATCTAAACGTCAATTCGACTCGTGTTTACGCCAAAAATAAAAACAAAAGAAAAGAAAGAAATAAAACTTCAGCTTCTGGTGGGGTGTCCGCGTAGTCTAGTCCCGACAGTTTTATGCGGGTTTGTCAGGTTTTATTCAGCGGATCCTTTTTAGCTACCGCTAAGGCTCCCGGCGCCGTAACGGAAATGATCGGTTATTCAAGACAGCGTGGCTATTAATTATTATGCAAAATAGTAGAATTGCCGTATCTCGTCCTTTATCCGCGAATGCAATCTGACCGATTATGAATTGTATACCTGCTTTTCTGGGTTAAATCGGCATTTTGTTGCCCGCAGCTTACAAGCTCCGCGGTTATTTCTGACCACTTTGCGTTTGTTTTTCTCCTTTAATGGGCAGGTAGAACGCGGATTACGTCTCACTTGCTGTTGTAACGGATTTCGACCGTTATTGACCATTTAAGGATGGGATTTTTGTTTTTTTTTGTCTCGCGAATCGAGAATTATGTGCGATATGAATTGTTGGCATTTCGGAATTATTTCTCCGGTTTCCTCGACATTGCACATCAATTATACATGCGTACGCATGTTATCGTTTTAATCAACATTAAGGTCATAATAAATTGTTCGAGTATACAAGGTGTTTGAAAATTGGCTGCGCATAAATTAGCTCAAAGTCAACGCTTGAGAAAAAGAACATTAAGAACAATACTACAGGACTGAGATGTACAGTTAAAGGTAATAGATAATACCGAATGACATGTAGATGGTGATCATATTTTGTCTTTATTATGCACGATATTAAATTCTGTCGTATAAAAATAGATTGAATGCAGGATATTGAAAACAAAGATCTGAAATGTTATCATTGCTACGCATCTCAAGTTGTTACATTTTAATTAAAGCTAATTAAAGACTCCGATTGGAGTATAAAAATTAAGAATTAATATATATATTTGCGGACAATAATGTAATCAGGTCCTATACAATTTTTTTTTTTTTGTTATTATCTTGCATTCAAATTACTTGGTAGCAAAACTAATTCAATTAATTACCCATGTCAGGATGCTTCACCGTCTCCTAAATGTCATTTCATCGTTTTCTAATTCGTGGTTTCTTATTTCATCACCCTGAACGGTACATAATCCCGGTCACATGAACCTGCTACTAGCCTAACTTTTATCAAATCACAATACGATGTAATTGCCGTCTTTAAAATCCAGATATAATCTCTTAAAGTTTTTATGCAGATCATCAAAGCAACTATTATTAGGCGAACGAATGATGAATGAAGTTCTTTTCGATCATAACACAAGACGACAAATTACAATTTCAAAGCACGTCACAAAATGTCTTTGAGAAAAAATTAATTTAACTTGTCTTAAAAACCAACAAAAATCACAAATTACAGTTATATATTCTAAACATAAATCCGTTTAACGACGTAAAAAAAAAGGAAAGGTAAATGTATCGACGTCAATTTGTCAAAGTCCCGTCGCGAGGTGAAAGATTCCCTCACAGCACCGTTGGTCTTAAAGAAAAGAATAATAGAGATAAAGAGAAAAAAGCCGAGTGACAGATACATAAGTGAAGGTAGGTGATCGAAAGGAGAAAAAGCAGCGCAAACAAGCTGCGGATATTTACAGAGTGGACCGTGTCGAGGATCGCGCCGTACGGGCGTGAAATATTTGCATATCATGTCGGAGGAAATAATCTCGGTGATAGTGATCGGCCAAGTATAATGTGTGAAGCCGAAGGAAGACGTGGACGCGCTGAAGGCGTTATTCCGAGACGAGAACAGAGAAGCCCGAGGAAGGCAGAGAGGATGAAAGACAAATGACAGGAAAACAAAATTGAAAGACAAATGTATAAAAAAAAAAAAAAACAATGAATTGGTGTCACTGACAAACGTTTCTCCAAACAATGCGATATTGAAAATCTATTAGAAAATGATCATTAACTGAATTCTTGAATAGAAATTGTCCACTGTAAAAAAAGTCAATTAATGGAAGAAAAAAACGGTTACACCAGAAAAATGGAGCGAGGCTCGAAGAAGTCTGCAAACAATCAAAACGAAAATATGAGAAGGAAGCGGAGAGAGATGCGTGGGAGTTTTGGTCTTGCGGTGTATTCCCAACTAGTTTACACATCGACAAGGTGCACTCGGTGCACTCGAATGCATTCGATGTTTGCCCTGCGTTTACAGTAAAACCCTGAAATGTTTCGTTGTTTGCTTTAGGCGCGGTTACTCTTTGCTCTTCTGTCGGCCGCCGACTCCGAGACGCACCGTTCGTGTCCCTACTTTTTTTATAAACCCTTTCCGGTGTTTCGAAAGGCTAGAAGCTGACATATCGGTAAGACGACAACTTTATCAGAGATTCCGTAAGATCGCCTACTATTGAACGAAGCAAATGATACTTGTTTGGAATTGATAACGAGTTTTTGTGTTGTAATCAATCAAATGTTTCACCATGTGAGACTGTCAACTAAAAACCAGCAGCCTAATTTGTATTTTTAAAAGTATAATCGTTCTACTTTTTCTAAAATTTAATTATAAGAAAACAATATAATTTAATATTAGTAAACCTAATTGTAAAAATTACAAGATTATTTATTTCAGTAATCACTTGCAAACGCCTATTATTATAGTTACTGTTGTTCCCCATTACTGCAGATACTTGGCCGGAATTGTAAATGTTCCGAATTAATTGCTTATGTGAAATTAATTGGATTGCGTTAATGAATCGGCGAATTAATTGTCGTAATTCAATTGTATTCATAGGTCGAGGTAATTATTCAATATCACGCGGAAGGTTATTGTGATATACTTGAGCTAATTGTTTTACGCTTTTAATTAAAAACGATTAATAATGATGAACATGCGAAACGACGACGGAGGAAGTGAAATGATTAATGAGACGACAAAAGCAACAAAAAAATTGACTCTTTCTTTCACTTGACGTATTTTTCAAATAGAATTGGAATTAAACCTTATTTAAGATGGTTCATGTGCAACGGCGATATTGTAGGATGGCTGACCAAGATTTGAAAATTGAGATTTACCTGAAACAGAAAAAGGAATCAATTATTAGCTATGGCATAATGTTGCAGCGAAACAAAATATCAAATGATTCTTTATTAGAAATTAGTCGTAAGGTTTCGGTAATATCGTCAGACGAGTGGATCAGCCTCTATTTTCATTTTTAGTTTTTAGTTTTAGTGTAGTTAAAAGTCATCAAGTCTAATTTGGTCATCAATTTTAAATTGTAGTACTCGAACATTTTATTCTGAAATGTTATGTACGTTTGCATTAATTTAGTTTTAGTCTGAATATATTGCAACTTTATGTACACCTAATTTCAGTCCCATGTCGTTAAATTTGATATACTGTCGTTAAATTGAATATACTAGTCGGCACTAAAACTGCATGAATTTTAATTACATTTTTAACAGTGAATTCCACTACTTCATGCATAGCTAATTCGAAATCTTGAAGAAGCTCATATTCTAGACCACCCGAGACAATGTCAATGATCCCGTACATCCGGCGATCCCTAACACCGTGTAAATCTCCCCGAACATTCAGCATCGTGAATCACGAAACGGTTGACGTATATGGCATTTACGTCTAGCAATTACGCGCTCGCCAAGACAAAGGGATCCCGCGTGCGTTTCTTCTCGCCTTCCCAGTGACACCTGTCGCGGCGGAAGTCGGTACCCGACGAGCTCATCGACCCTCCCGATAGTGCAAAACTTATCGCGGCACCGCAATCCCCCGCACAAGAAGCAGTCTCTCGAGTGCGAGGTCGCGCCTCCTGGAAGGGAATCGCTCCCATCTGGATCCGTAAGGCCTAGAAGCGCGCACGCCTCCACGAAACTCGTCCTTTTGCGCGCGAGCATCGGCTGCGACGAATCGTTTACTCTCTTCCTAGCACACGACTGGCTTTTCTAGGCTCGCGTGCACACCAGACTCGGAAACTGGTCCGAAACCAGTCGGTGCTGCGGAAACTTGGCAAGGTCCCGACGCAGCTTTTGCCTCTCTTTTTTATTTTTTTGTATCATCCTTCCTCGTCTTTTGCTCGCTCTCTCCAAAGTCCCCAGAAAGCCATCGCGTGGAACAGACTCGGGAGATACCGGGGAATCTTGCACGGCGCCAAGGTGTAAAGGTCGAGAATGGAGTAGTTTGAAAAAAGCTCGCTATAACGGTCACTGCTCGGATGAGAAACCGAGCAGCTTAGGAGCGAACGAGCTCGCACAGGTTGAGCAACTCGCATAAGGTTAATGGAATACTGCTCTTGAGCGAATGCAGCTTTCAATCGGGCGTTGACTGTCCACCATTTTCGCCACTAATTTGAATTACTCCTAGAAACAAGGGAAATGAATGGTATACCGGTCACCAGGGTCACCGCCGATGCAATCTTCCTTCACGGCCTGCAGTGCTTTGGTTTTCAGTTAAACTACTTTAGGTTGTACGCTCCATAGACTTAATGCCTTGTTGACGTTTTCCACGCTGTATTTATTTCAATTACCCGCAAATTGACTAGGGGGTAATATCACATCACAACCACAAATAATGCTGACCAGAAGAGACATAAGGACTATGTTTTGCCCAAACTTGTCACACCTGAACTTGAGCTATCTAGGATCTTATATATATCAATTGTTAACATTTTTTTTCTTTGACTCAGCAAGATATATTCTGGAATCTGGCACTGAATTTAAAGAGATTTGGAAAGGAATTTGAAGGTATATCATGGCATATATTAGCTTCGTCACGTCGTAGCATGCAAGGTTAATATAATACTGTGCAGCGCCAAGAAGAGAATGCAAAATTACGTTAGTTAAAATTTGAAATTCATTCGTTAAACTCCCCGATATGATCTCGTTAAAATCAGTACATTATACAGTAATCCTTTTTTCTTTGCACGTAATTATAGACACGTCGTAAAACACAGGACGCAATTTTATTAGACTAATGACCAGTATTAATCTTCTGCTATTACGCCTCATTAAAAGTAAGGGAGTGAATGAGTTTAACAGTTCCCGCGCGTATCGATGCTTTTCATCTTCATTCGCGGGATATTATATCGATTTATGGATTGCATTGTCCTCTAAACTATGTAGGAAGACGTGGAATTTTTTCATTGGGTTTGAGCATCTGAACTTTTGACTATGACAATTCATGATCAGACCTTTCATGAAGATACAACACAGAATTTCGATCAATGTCAAGGATAATACTTCTTCGCCACTACATTCATTAAAATTACCATTAGGTGAGCAGTTCTTAGAAACTGAAACCAAATTCCATCACAAAGCCTGCAAGAGTAATTCTTACAAGGTATATGTTTTTGCATTCATCGTCTCCTAAAAAATGAGAGACAAAGGCCTGAGTGTCTGATAGCCCATGATTGGGTCGTGTCGAAGCCACACACGAAGACCGGGTTGGATCTGGTGTTGCGACGGGCCAGGTTGGGCCCCCTTACGGTTAGTTGGCCGGTGTAATGTACCGAAGATTGGAGGACATGCGCATCGCGGACGTGGAAATAAGGTGACAACGGCGAACCGGATGTGTCAGCAAGAGCGACCACGAAGTAGCGAATAGAAGAACCACCCAGGTGAGCTCAACCATACCTGAACTGTTCGCGCATACACTCGGTTGGTAGTCTGAGATACGATCTTCTGTTGGCTGGAGTTCGACTTAAGAAGGCACGTCCGTGCTTGCTACTGCCTCTCATCGACATTGCGAAACGTTCGAGTCTCGCATGGGCCGCGCGACATTAATTCTGAAAAGGGGAGGGCGGTCACGGTCGATACCCCTCCCCTCCTCTAGTAGGAAAGCCCATTTGTATTCCATTATCGCGTGATTTACTCTTTCTTTCACGATGCTCGATCGCTTCTTCCTTCCTATCCTAGTGAGGCTTGTCTGTTTCATATTTGATCACAACTTTGCACCTAATCAATTTTGCCGATAGATTAAGGCTAGGTATCGATGCCGAAAGACTCATAGGAGGCATTATGTTTAAAGCTTTTGGATCAAAAATATTATCAAAATTTCATCATTACCGACCTGGTACGTTCGAATATTCATATGCAATAACATTCTCGGCTGCGATCTAGTAGTTTCAGAACATTGAGACTTCCGCCGATTGAGAGATACATTACTGAACGCTTGGTCCAAACGGAACCTATACGTTTCACAGGGTTCGTGAAGCGACACTTGCAAACCGAACGAACAGGACAGATGCGGTTCTGTTTTTCCTTCGTCCTAGACATCGAGGTTGATATACTGTTTAACAGTATATATAAGTATATACTGTTTCAGAAGAAGACTGCGAGTCATAATTACATCATCCGCAGACGAACATCAAGATCGCGATGTAGTATCCTAATGGCGGAACTCGTTAATCTCGGCAACGGGTGATAGGAACGATAAAGGATTACGACGAATGATATCGGACACGTAACTCCTTGGAAGATCATAACTCGCGCTCTAAAAACTCGACATTACTGTCGATTATTCAGTAATGTCGACCTAGCGTAAGTTCTGGAGACACGTTACATATATCGGACGATAAATAAGATCGAGTTCCATGAATTGATCCTGTTCATTAAACGCAACACCTTGTTGCTTATAAACGAGACAAAACTGGAGTAATTACCGATACGTCGGTAAATCCAGCCAAATGCTATTCGGATTAATCGAGTCGATTTTAGATTTTGCAACTGCGGGGACCGTTAGTCCTATCGGTCGATTCCCAATGATTTTCCCACGTGACCGCTAATTAATATTCATTTCTACGTGCTAGAATAGACCTGACCTTCAGCGCGATTAATTTCGCGACTGCGCGTAGCGCAGCGACCGGTTTCCCGTATCGGCGATTTGTCCCGGGGGCCAGTTTATAAGCGAGCCGGGAAATCGAAATCAAAATGAGAGCAATGTCGAGCGACAACGCCCATGCGGGAAGCTAATTACTGAACGTGTAACATAATTAACCGTCCCGAAGCAGCGGGCCCGCGTTCCCGTAACGTCCTCGCATACTACTGGTGCACGCACCGGCCTGAGTACATAAGTGAGTCTATGCATTTCCTTACTGCATCTTGCCCACGTTAGTTACGTGCGATGTTATATATCGCCGTTTAAATCCTGTACATAATATCTAATATTCAAATCTGATTGGATGTCGAGTTGAACAGCGGATGTCGATTTCAACTATTTGTACAAAGGAATTTCACATTGAACTGAACCGAGCGATCGGAATTTTATAACGTACTTCGTATGAAGCGGATTCTCGTTAACCTGATTAAATCTGATCGGATATCGATTCAAACTCAGTAACTGTCGATTGTCGGTTCCATCTATTTATAAATAGCAATTCGTTATGCTGGCCAACATTAAACAGTGAAGATATGTCATCGCTCGTGATCAACTTCATGTTTTGCGAAGAGGCAAGAACACGTTCAACCGAATGTTTTTCTTTTGGACATTTGTTCTTGATGAAGGTAATTTCGCGACTGGTAGAAGGAAATGACATGTTTTTTTTTTTCTTCAGCACTCAATGTATCATTCATACTATACGGAAAGCCGTACGTCACTATATATAGAAGCCTTTAGTACGATAAAATCTGATTAGATGTTTTAAAGACATATCGACAAAAAGTCGTCTTTATTTTAATTTATTAACTAACCGTCGAACGCACAAGTGATTAATTCAACAAGAAGTAACAGCTGTCAATGGATGCCGCAATCCTTATATAGGCAGATGTTCGCATATCATACATCACGCTCAAAACTATCATATTGAGATTTGATCAGGCCTTGCGTTCTTTCCTAGGAACAGTCGACGTCGGCGGTTGACTGTAATTATCAGTCGAGAGTAAAATGTACAGGTTTACGTACACGCGTAAATGATTGATAGTACAGTAATACATATTGTGAAGGAGAATCCAGGAATCAGGATATCGATTGCAGAAACGGAGCTCGATTCGCACACTAGCGAGTACGACTGGTCGGGCCAGTGTGCATTTTGATATTATCTGAGATTTATATACATACTTGTGCGTAGATAGCATATACAAGGATAATTGCACGTGTTTGCGAGTGCACGTACGATCTAGCTTGCGGAGGTATATATATGCAAAAAGCCGTCCACGTGTGCGTCTTGTAGGTTCCGATCGAAAATGTACCGTTAAGACAAACCCAGCCAGTAATGGAGATTCGTTCGCGGATAAGGCCTCACCCTCTCAACCGCGGTTCGGACCCCAAGTCAATCAGTCACACCCGATACGGGGCCCGATAAACCGATGTTCGATCGCCAATACGTAACGCCGTTTCGGAAGGTATGCGACGATAAGGAACGCAAACTTCTCGATATAAACGTACTTCGCTTTATCGATGCGCGTCTTTCTTACCTCTTCTCATTTGCCCTTTTTTTATCAGCATGTACGTTCTTAGGCGCTTTACGCCTCGGGACTTGGTAAACAACACGTGATAAGTGCCCAACGATCTAACGTTTGCGTAATGTCTATTTGCGCTTTATGAAACCATAAAGTTCCGCGCGCGAAATGCGTATGATCGAATGGTGAAAAATTGCAGATCGAATTTCATTCGTGGGTGTTCTGATGGGAACTTGTTGATTGGTAGTCGATGCTATTTCTCAAATGACGAACATTACGGCGGAAATTATAATTTAGTAGTACAATCAATTGCACAGTCCGCTGAAGAGTTAAAAAATGATGGACTATTCGTGGGATCAAAATGATTAATGACAAGATGATCATAAAGACAGAGCAAGTCAACGACAGCTTTGAAGCTTCCCTAGTGTACAAAGTGGCCAAACGACTTGAATTGGTAGAGTGATTTCGGAAAAAACCACGTCTTGGAGGTCGCGTAATTCGAATCTGTTATTCGGGCTTTAAACGGGCCGCAGCCAAGACAAGAAGACGTAAATGCCCGTTTCATTGGTACAAATATGGCGTACGCTTGGATGTAATTGGATTTTATAAGGATTCGTCGTTAGGCTCGCGATTAATGGTGGCTAGGGGGTGGTGAAGAGGAAGAGGCTTACAGTAATAAGGATGGAGTATGGCATGGAACACCGAGAGTTCTGGGAAACGGTGTACCGTAAGTAGAGGTCGTGGAATTAAATATATTCGCACGTTACATCGTAACGCCTGGCAAAGACAATGGCGCGAAAAAGTACAGTTCAGCGAGCGCGCGCGCGTAACGCATGGTCATTTAGATGAGCTATCTCGCGGTATTCGAACAGATGTTTTACAGTGACACCGGCTTGTCGAACGTACTTTGAGGTGGGGAAACTAAGCGATGTCATCTGATTTCTGTGCTTTTGGTGCGGGCGGGAAATCGCTGTTTTCGGACGTTAACAAAATTTAGTACTTCAATCGATTGAGATGAGATGAGATAAGATAAGAATAACAGAAAGATCCAGTGATTCAATAATGTTAATGATAATAAATTGTCATTGATTTGAACCATAAATTATTACAAAATTCATCGCAAATGTTATTTGCGTAAAATTCATGTATAAATGCTATACGTATATATGTACGTTTTTTTTACGTCTTTGGACATATACACGTGTAATGCGCATACATGTACATTGAAATGCCGTACGCAGTTAATTGCCAAGTTTAGAAACAATGAACGTCCGTAATATAGAAGACGTATACATTGTTTTATTGCCGCACACAATTTCATTCATTATTATTTGGACAGATAGCACTGAAAGATAACTGAAACATTTCCATGTTTGAATTGAAAATATTCTCAGGTATTCAATGGTCATATTTTTACGTATGAAATAAAAAGCAATATCGTTTACGGCGTTTAAGACTTTGTCTAGTTGCGATGATATCCAATTATAATGCCATTATCGCAATGTATGCTTGCTAAATTTCAAAATGAGAAATAGGAAATGCGTTGGACATGATCTACAGAAAATTAAAAGTGACGTAATAGCAACAATGACAATGACAATATGAACGAAATCATACAAGTCTCTAAAAAATGAAAAAACATTCGCTAAAGAAAAATTAGCGTCAAAGTATCTGCGGAGTTACCAAATTGGTTTAGATTATTCAGTGACTTGCTCGGCTGGATATTTATATCGAATTCGCGAAAGGACACGCCGACGATGAAAAAGTAAGAAGATCGATGCGCTAATTTTATTCTCCCAGACATATTCAAGACTCGTTTTATGAAGCATTACTTACAAACAACGATTCATTTTAGTAGCTAACATTGATCATTTCGCAGCGAACAAAATTGTTAGCAATCAATTAATTTGCAAGGTGATCAATCATTTCTTTTATATTTGTACTTTTGTATAAACGACAAATTATGCATGTTCATATAGACTTATACATGGTGAAACATGATTACAGACTATTGATCGTATGGATCTTACATGATCGTTCAACTATATACTCAACCATAGATGATAATATTCAATCATCATTGGAAAAATGGTCAAATTGATTCGTAACTGGGAGTCGGTAGTAAATTCCAGGTGGAAATTTTTTCGTCACGCCATTGCAACGTGACATTACTCACGCATGATCCGGCGATACATAACCTGTTACCGGCTAGGATCATTCGGTCGGCCGACCGCCGGGTAGCACGACCGCCTGAGTTATGCATTGTCTACCATGTCTTCGCGATTTACCGGCCGGTGCGAGCGGGACGGAGATTACACAGAGGCGGAGTGACTCGAAATTACAGGTCGTGTTGCAGCTTCGTACGAGATGACAGTGAAAGAGAAGGAGCGAAACTTCGAATTTATCGCTCGGAAAGAATAACTCGCTAAAAGTCCTCAAGTGCATTCCTGCTTCGGTTTGTTTAGTGCACTTGCTTCTAAAAGAGGAACAATTTGTTAATTGGACTTAAATTTATTGTAACTTCGAAACTCAAGATAATTAGTTTAATCGTAAATGATCAGATATCCGATCAGATACTTAATGTTGACCTATATTCGTACCATCCCAATGAAAAATTTCGGTACGAAGCCATTGCTAACAAATGGCCCAGTATTGCCCCAATATGGCTTGCCAGCACCGCCTAACCAATATAGAAACGG
>JAPYZR010000005.1:0-96958 GCA_030522945.1 Trichopria nigra | reverse complement strand
AGGTCGTTTCGTTTATGTACCGAACAAGAGGTATCATACGGGAGAAAATCAGCCTTGGTAAAAACATAGCCTAAAATGTACATCGGGCTCCCGGACTAGAACGTTTTTAATGAGGAGCTTCGCCCCCGTTCATTTCCCACTTCACAGCCCGATCGTTTCGCCGCTTCTTTAATTCTCTATCTTTCTATGAAGAATGTGATTGTATTTCTACATTTTTAAAGTATAGCCCATTACGTTTTGTCATTTTTACAATATATATGAATGCCTTTGTGACATAAAATATAGTGTACATTTTGCGAGATGTGTCATTATTGCCCTCCTGCGATATCCGTATCACTCGACTCGCAATCGTCTATACGACTCGTTTTGCAAACGCGGCCAATAATGACACGCTTATCACCATTGATGTACAATATACTATTAAGTCACCCATCTTTACATCCGCCGTTTTGTTCGAATATTATTGTCTATCGTCCATAAAAAATTTGTTTCGATTAAATCCCAAAAATCATCGGAAAATTGAATTAAAAGAAAATTAAACGTCAACTTGCGAAATAGTATAAAATATACAATTCAAAATATATACAGTTTTTGTACTAAATTAAAATTGCTTTTACGTTTCGGTCCTGTTGTGTGGACCCTCTACAGAAATAAAATATGTAGGATGAAAACAAGAGAAACATACGCGCATTTAAGGAAATTTAAAGCCACTTCCATGTCAGGCCAATCCGCGATCTGTTATTAGATTGAGAACTATCAGATTTGATTTAATTATTATTTCTTAAATTTATTCGTATTAAGCTATCATAAATTTGTGGTATATTTGCTTTTTCAAATTTAATATTAACGGTGTTTTTAGTTATTTTAATAAAATAATTTTGTATTTCTTTTCTTTTTTTAGGATTGGTTTCAAAATTATGTGAAGTTTATACACGGTGTAGAGTTAAACCTGTATATTTTTCTGGATATTCATTAATATTCTTTATATGTTCTTTTATGCGCGTTTCTAATTTTCGTTCAGTCTGCCCAATGTAAACCATATTGCAGTGTGCACATGGAATTTGATAAACAACACAGCTATGTGTTTCTGTTTTAAGGTTGTCTGTATGTGGTCTAATTTTTCCAATGTTTTTGTTGACCGGAAATAGATACAATTCGAATGTTATTGTTCTTTAATTTATAGTTAAGTTTATCAGTAATTCCTTACACATAAGGCACGGATGTTGTTTTAACGAAAACTCGTTCTAATTGTTTTCGACTTGATATTTGTATAGAGTTATAAAAATTATCAACTGTATTCAGAATACATTGGCTAATAAGTTGTTGAAGATAGCCGTTCTTTAATAAAATTCTTCTTACAAATTTCAGATTCTTTTCTCTAAACAGTTTCTCTCACATAATTAATTCAATTTAGTTCAAAGACTGTACATATTTTGAATTTTACATTTTATAAATTACAACAGTCATAAAGAGAAAATGTTTATAGCGAAATAGTATCAACAAAAATACCCGGATAAGGATTTTCAAAAATATTTTTGTTCTTTACCAAGTACGACATCGTTGAATCGAAGGCAATGACAAATTGCAATTTTGACGTTAAAGGGTTAATACGATTTTTGTTTTTAAAATACAAGCAAAATTCGAAAAAATGGTGGAAAAGTCCAAGTGGTATTAAAAGTAAAATCAAGTTACCGCTTTGGAAATAAAAGTTAAGGTGATACACATTTTGCGCGCGTAACATCGTATACGTATGTATTCGTGCGCGAGAAAATAATCTTTTGCGATAAGGTGAGAAGGTGACAAGTTTTCAACTCGAGCGTAATTTTTCTAGTTAAAAGATCTTCTCTTTATGTTGTACACTGCACTTTACAAAAAGAATATTTTTGGCACTTTTACTGACTGTCGTTTCTTTTAGTCAGAAAAGAGAGGAGCACTTTATTTTATAGTGCACCACTTTGTGGTTTAGTGCCCAAAACTTGCTTTTTATATAGCTTGTTTTTTACATTTTTAAGTTTCTTTGATGTAAAATGATTGAATGAAAAATAGTCAGGTGAGTGCCATATTTGTTCACGCTTTGATGTCACGTTTAATACTTTAGCTCGATCTCAATAACGGTGGGGAACGAAGTAATTTTCTGTTTTTATGTAGAAACTCGGGGCATTTTTGACATTTCGCCTGTCATGTGGAAAATTTCGATTGTATTTGGATTAAAAATGTGGTAAAATGTTCAGCCCTAATCATATTTGTCGGTTCGTCTTACGGATGTAATGTTTTCCTCGATTTAACATAAAAGCTTGAGCTTTATGCGTACAATATTCGGAATCGACTGTCCATTTTTACGTTTCGTCACAACGTACGTAATCGTTTTATGTGCAGAATACTCATCATAATGGATGAAATCAAGGTAATTAATTTTAATAAGCAGTCAATAAACTTAATCGTTTGAGTTAAGACACAATCGATTAAGAAAATAACGAAATAATTATCATTATTCCACGATCAGTAGTCGATACTTTAGTCAAGTCGGCGACTTTTGAAGCCTAATTTTAATTTGATTTAAACGTTATTGAAGAGATAAATGTTAACTAACAGATGTTACATTTTAGGCGCGCGACAATTGTCTCGTACCTCGCACTACAAGCGCCTATCTCGGCATAACGCAAACATAACTTCTACCGTCAGTGTCAACGAACAAATCTGAAGTACTCTATTACCCTCTGTTTTGAAGAAATGGAAATACGAAATAATCATAGGCAGACATCATTCGCGAGAAACTAATTTACGTCATTCTTGATCGAAATAAAGAACATTTACTAGCATTCTTCGCATTCGTAAAATGCAAACCTTGAATTTACAAGAAGGTTAGTTGACAAATTATCAACTTGTCAATTTCTAAAATTACGTTTAAATAGTTGAGAAAAATGTTATAATAATAATTAAGAGAAAGTGAATACTAACGGTACGTCATCTTCTTCGTCAATCGGTTCGCTTTCGGCCTGTATACTTTCCATGGCGGTGCTGTGGGCTACCAGCCTTTGTCGATTTATACTACGAGATCGGTTGAGAGCGGCGGACCCTCTGTCTTCTTTATCTTTGTACCTTGCGCTGTGATAGGATAGCAGACTGTCAGGTCCATGTCCCCCACCTTCTTTATCTGCACTCGCTGCATTCAATATAATATTTTCCTGCTGCAGAACAAAGCACAGTTAAAACTTGTAAGTATTAACAAAATTCATCACAAAACAATCAATCAAAACTACATTCAAGATTCATTCAAAGGACTCATATATTTCATACGTTATTTACCTCAAGTACTAAATCAGAAACACATGTTTCAACTGATATTCTGAATTTATAATTTTACAATAAACGTTTGACGAAGCAACTTACTGATTTCTCCCTCGACGCTAAATCGAGATTGTGTATGCCCAGCAGGAGCGAGTAGTCCATGATTTTAAAACTTTCTAGAACCCGACAATCTCGTTGAATCGTTTTAATTAGTGCACTGTATGTATCGGCTTCCAGAAAGATTCCTTCCGTATGGTGCTCCATAAAATCTAAGTCTTTGTACGTGGGTGAAGACTTCGATCTTTCACCTCGCGAAGCCTATCAAATATCGAAAATATTTAAACGTTCATTTTCACTTCAACAATCAGTAACAAATAGAATAATTTAGATGATCAGGTAAATAAATTAATGAACTAACCTTTCTTTTGTATGTGGATCCTTTTAAATCATACTTCTCGTGAAGCTTGACGTTCGATGGCAAAAGGTTATTCATAGCTACTAACCGTACATTTTTGCTATTGCATCGGTAACAATACAAACCGAAGAACTTTGGCAGTAATGTTCTTGGGTTTTGATTTAAATTCTGTAAAAAAATCGATTACGTTTAATATTAATATTTTTCCAATTGCACAAATCTTAAATAGCTCACCATATAATATCCAGGTAATAACGTTTGTAAAAATTCTCCCTCTTTATGTTGCACTGTTTTAATGATAAACTCGTCGTCTTCCGTAAGATAAAAAATGCTTCCGCTAGCACCAGGATTGGACAATTCGCGTAACGGCGCGCTGCACATGGACATCTGAAATGGCAAAATATAGAAATTACCGTTTCGGAGCCGATTAAAATTTATAGTCAAGTCATGAGTCATATAAAATAAATTACTTTTGAAATACCATTACTCCTATTTATTATGCATTAATTATTTAAATGAATAACTATCGTAAAGTGTGCTTACTCCAAAGCAATTTCAACTCACTAAAAAATCATCAGGTTGAATGCCAAACAGATCTCTAAAGTAACGAAATGCAATTGGTGCATAGTTCTTAAACTTAAACTCGGAGTAGTGGTGGGCCGGTGTGTGATTGGAGCCTTCACTTGGGAAGTTAGTCGTTTCTACAGTCATAAAATCCTGCATGAGCAGATCGCGCTCAGGTTTGCTCGCCAGGCCACCGACTGCATGTTGAATACCCAGTTGAATAGATCCCATAATTTGTGACGTTTGAATCTATCGAATTACAAACAAAAACAAATTAATCTATATGCGGTATAAGCGTTACACGAATGCAATCGAACACGTATTTGTATATACTTTTATTCGATAATAAATCCATTTTTCCTCGAGTTGACAAAATTCAATTTCTTTTGATTCTGTCTCTCAAAGAACGATTGTTAGAATTAGAGGGTGCGAGAGTGTGACAAATGTGTTGAATGTATCAAACTCGAGCTCTTATATGAAGCTTATCTTACTCCTGGCGAGTCCTACCTTTTTGTATGTAATTTCTCCACCCACGCCGACTCTCCGGTGGCCGATCTTCCTCTCCCTCTCGGACTTGTTCCTCGACACACCCACTGGTGTTTTAGGTCCTGAACTATCATGCTGCGTCGATGATTTCTGCAAGTCAACAAAGACTTATATGAACACAGGAGCAATTGAGCGGAGCAATACATTCATCAAGTACAATTTCTCTCTGCAACGAATCAAAATGTTGGGGCACTGCAGAAAGTGGGATTAAAGACGAAAGGAAACGACAATCGAGGATCCTCTGCACCTGAATAGAATAATTACCCAGACAAGGTCCAGACTGCTGTATGTTCTAGCACCCTTCTGCTGAACGGTAAGTTTCTTTTCAATCGCGGAAATAATTTTCGGCACATATATATTAAGAGTAAATTACGTTAGTGTGTAAAATAAAAAAAAGCAAAACGTAAAAAATACTTTTTTTTTTTTTTAATAACACAAATATTATTATGCGCCATTATAGTTTTCTTGTCTATCTCGGAGCACGGTGGAATATTTTTTCTAAGAGATGAATTTTAAACAAAGTAGTTTATTAGTCCAACAAATTTAGAATTATAATTTTTTAATTTGGAACTGATAATTAATCAATAAATATAATTAATAAACGTTAAGATTTCTAGTATTTATACTATGAAAGAGGAAAGAAACTAGAGCATTCATATTCTGATTATCATTATCTATAAAATCATCAATAGGTATCTGCGAATTGATGGCATTGGAATTCCATTAGTCGTAATCAGTGGTCTGACACGGATTACAGTGTCGGTTGATCAGTTGTAACAATTATTTCATATTCTACATTTGTGAATAAATATATTTTTTATGAAACGACAAAGAAGTACATATAGATGTGAATGAACCACGTAACGTATTTGCGGAAGTTAATACGATTCCGAATTGTAATAATTTTAAAACGAATGAAATCACGAGAAAAAATTATTTGTTACGTTGCATATATTATTGGCTAAGAAATATCGAAGACAAATGTTTGATCATCGATGTAATGTAAGCAAATAGGGCATAATTGATGTATTTACACATACACTGGAAAGTGGAACAAGAGACCTTGAGAATGACAATGGCCTAAGAATGCACGTCAAGCACTCATTTATAGGTTTGACACAGATTTTGGAGTCGAACTCGCCATTCAAAATTCTAATTTAATATATACATATATAATATATATGCAATGCAAATTTATTTTTTCTAGATATTTCTAAAACTTATCAGAGCAAACTTAAACTTACATTGACGTAGTTGCATTACTCATAAACAGATTTTTTCTAATATCAGTGCAGTGAAAAATGCATTACTAATTACAAATATATTGCGCTTCCCATTATTTATTGATATAATAATGCTGAAGTGGTATGTATTTAAACGTATGCGCGGTGCAACTGCCATTAGTCATATCGGGATTACGATTTTGCACTCTATTGAAATAAATGATAAGATATTCCCTTTATTTGGTAAACCCTACTTACATAGTAAGTTGCAGCTGTGTCTCCCATCGTCTCCCATTTCCCATCTGTAAGAAGAAAATTTTATGAATTTCAGCAAATAAGTAATTAAAATAGATAATTGCAAATCATGTTTAAATGACACTTGCTTATATATCATTACAATCCACGTACAACATAAAGTATTATTCTACCTGAATAAAAAAGTTATTAAAATCGTGGTCAATTCAGTTTCAATGCAATGCGTTTTTTGTTACCGCGATTTTATACATCTATACAAAAATTGAACATTTACATAGCATAAAATATGCCTTTGTTCTCTTGCAAGAAACAGTGAGTCAATGCAATTTATAACGCACACTCCCTTTTCGCAGTTTCTTTTGCAAATGACCAATTTGTAAATTCTTGCGATAATTACGAAGTAATGAAAAAATAATCCACATTTAGTTAAGTATGATTTTATATTTTGTTACATTATTGAAGCAACTAAAATTCAGATATTTAAAAAAACAAATTATAATAATAATAATTTTAATCGATTATTTAATCAATTAATTTGATCAATTTATATTTGTTATGATTTTAATCGATTACTTGTAACAATATGGGAAGAGATTATTGACCGCTGATCATTATTATCTGTAGATAGATAATCCAATCTTATTCGATTAAGAAATCTCTTTTCCCTTTAACTTATTTACGAGCTTAATTTAAAGTACAGTCAAATAGTAGACATTCATTTGACTGTATTTAATTATGCATCAGTATACCATGAAGTATTAAAAAGTCAGTCTACTGATCGATAGTAACAGAAATACAATAAATGTCAATTTGTATTCATGTTTAAAAAACTGCGTCATGCGTTAAAGAGATAAAGACCTAATGAGGTTCTGAAATGTAAAACTGTGAACTGAGAAAGTGCAACATTGACTATCAAAGATTAATAAAGAGATTTAATATCCTAATTAGTGTCGTTAATTGATATTGAATATAATTAAGTTAAATCGGAATAATTTAAAGCGGAATTTAATTAAATGTCGCATAAAGCATTCGGTTTTTAAGGAAATAAAGATATACAAAAACAATGACATTTAAAAAATATATTAAAAAAAATACTAGTAAAACAATCATAGATATTTTTAAAGTTATGAAGTCATTGGAACGGGAAAGCCCCGAAATCCAAGCAGAGCCTCAGGCGCCTACTATATAGGGTTTAGAGCCGTTTTCATCAGCTGTCAAGCTAGACTCGATAGGCACGTAAAACTTGCGTAAACGTGACGTCAAATGCTCAACGCGCGTCTTCGATTTTTCCAGTGATTTTTACATACTGACATTAATCCTTTTTCACTCTTGTACTTAGATTGACAAATTATCTAATTGAATTTAACTTCAATACCTATACAATAAGTCACCGGTTTACGTTTACCTTAAATATATAGTCTACATTTATTATGAATATATATAGTGATTTAGTTTATTGTAAAATATAAAATTTTTGAGTTCTTTCATCAAAATTGAACTTTTAAAATCGTATTAAATATTCAAAATTACAACTTTTAAATAAATAAACGAAAAAGTTGTCTCTGTGATAAAACATGTACGATAAAACGAAGATACGTTAAATGAAATAAAATATAAATTTAAAAAAATATAGGCGTAAAGTTCAAATTTACGCCCGCAGGTATCGGACGATCGCCTCAGGGTCTACAGTTGAATGACAGTATTTTTCGACATATAGTAGGATTAGAGTATACGCATCTGTCGGTTCCTTTCAAAGCGTAAAATACTATTTTACATCTACTTGTCTACACAAAAAGAGGCATAAAGCTATACTTTATGCCTACTAGGCGAAAAAATGATTTATTTATTTTCTTTTATTTTACAAAATATACGGGAAGCCCTTAACAAAATAAATTACCAGTATTAAAAAGAATAAGTAGAAAACACAAATCAAATATAAGCTTTAAAATATACGCAACATTAACAACGGACAACTTTAGTATACTGGATATATAAGATTTAAAAACACCAAATCGCGAGTTTTATATTTATTATTAAATATAATTTAAATTTTTCACCATTTATTTGGTAAACAGATATTCATGCATAGATCATCTTATTTAATAACCCCCCTTCATTGATACCTGAACAATTGTATTTGAAGAAAAAATCTATGTTTACATTATTTTATCTTGTTCAGTATACGCATGCATTCATATTTCTGAAAGTATTATAAAAATAAGGGCAATCAAAAAAACAATTTGACCCAAAATTGATAAAACAATTTGCTGAAGAATGCGCATCAATTGCCTTAAATGTTACAAAACATGTATATATCATGCCATATTATGTAGTTATTAATCTATAAAAATCAGTAAAATTATTAAAATACTTTACGACTGAACCAAAAATAAAAATAAAAATTAGTGTTTAAAATTTACCATACTCGTACCGTGGTAGAAAATAAGTGTGGCGCTAGCCACGACCATGATGATGCGCAGTGGCGATAGCTATCACCACAGTTATTTTTACTAGTTAAGTATAATTCCACAAAAAATTTTAAATCATATATCGTTATATTTTATTGACAATTTTATTTTTTTCTACGCCTAAATCTTTATCAAGCAGCATGATTTTCAATAGCGTACAATCACCAAACAGAACAATGTAAAAGTATTTTTAAGTCACTACACCCATTTATGGTATTATGATATTTTATGTAACAAAGAGAAAAAAGAGTTATTATATTCCTGTTGACTTATTTCATTTAATTTATTTCCCTTGACTATCAAAAGCTTATAAAAGCATGTGATAAAAATTCAGAAAAAATGATGTTCATATAAATTAAAAAACGTGTGTTATGACAGAATTTCTGAAAACAAGTTGTCGACTTGTTTTCTTTATTTAAGAACTGATTTATACTGTTACAGTTGTGATCACGTGAGGAGCAAATGCAGACATGTTACATTTTTCGCACGTTATAGCTCGCAACAAATACAATGAAAAAATTGATAAATTTAAGATGAAAGATTTTGACCATTATGGATTCTTAATAAAGCGAAAATGTTAAAATTTATTACAAAAACCGTCCATTGATGTGTAAGTGCCCAAATAATTGCACATCATAACAGAGTGGATTTACAAATTTTTGTAAAATATCTATGGTATTGAAAGTACCAACAAATTCGTAGCATATGATTTGAAAGCATTTTCTCATAATTTTAATGAATTCAATAAGATTTTATATTCACATTTTGGGTTATTGCTACGACTTTCCTGTTAGTTTCAGCATCATAATAAATCATAAGATCACATGGTGTAAAGAAATAAAAAATGCTTAAAATCATTTATATTAAGTTTATTTTTAATTTTATTTATCAAGTTCTTCTATCAATGGCTATATGTAGTTCCCCATGTACGGTCTTGAAATGCTCACCCTGTGCGTATATATATATAAACCCCTGTCAATGAAAAACTCAGTTTTTCTGACTTTGTTACATATACATCAGTTTCTTTTGTAAATGTTTAAACATTTCTTTAAAGATTTTTGTATTATACTTGTATTATTTCTTATGCGATTGTTTCATCAAAGAACAAATTTTTTTTTAAATTTTTTATATATTTATTTATTTATATATTTATACGTTTATTTAATACTTCCAGTACTGAAATGTTATTAATGATTTTAAAATTTTAATCTCGATTGATGATCTTAATAATTTTATACTACAATTTACAGAAACTAAATCACACTATTTACATATATATATAGTAGTTTTCTTTATACATTGAATAGCATCAAACAATATTAACTGGAGATAGGAATTGACAAAAAATAATATAATATAAGTAATTGATGAATTATGTTCTCTCATTAATCCCTATAAAAAAAAAAAAAAAAAAATGTAACGTCTAAACATTCATAATATAAAAGTTTAACGTGAAATTAAAAATTACTTGAATGTAATAGATTTTGATTAATGAAGCTGCTACGATTCATTCGGAATTTTTGACACATAGATAATAATAATGTTTAACATTATTAATGTTGGTTATTAATATTTGATATTACGTGCTATGTTGAGTAATATAAGATAAAATAAATTAATAATAATATAAATACTAACGCTTGCCTGTGTGGCATGAATAGTATATTGTATCACAATAATAAGACATTTCTATTTAAATTATATAACTGCTGTATGTAAGAATTACACTGCAACCAGTGCAACTACTAAAGTCTAGTAATCTTCCGGATAAAGGCAATGGGTTTATGAAGCGATAAAAAAAATGTTGACAATTCATATGACAACAAACATCTTAAACCTACAAATAATTGTCAAGTATTTTATCAATATTTTCACTGTGATATCCAAGTATAAACACTTTAATTCCACCACCTTGAAGGGTCATTCGCAAAATCGACAAATCCTTCGACATTCCACCTGACGCATCTGAACCATCATCGACACAGAAAACCCGTTAGAACTCGGACTTCGCGAACTTGGGGCGTTGACGTCGAAACTTTTTCAGGTTAGGATTCGGGTATTCGAAGAACACTCACCATCTTCGTCGGTGGATTCATCGGGTTCTAAGGGTCTCAAACGCCCCGGAGTCGGCGATTCCAGCACCTCGATGTCGTCCCCATTGTCACCCGAAGCCATTATGCGCGTCACGATCAACTCAGGCGATTGCTCAAGGTCATGAAGGAACCGGGGCCTGATGGAACTGGCTGCGTAAGACGATTTCATGTCAAACGAGCAACAACGGCGACATTAGTTTCCTCTCCGATGACTTGAGACCGCATTAAACGGAGCGGAGGCGCGGCGTCTTCGTTGCGCGCATTTCTTTTACAGTGCCTCTTCGTGAAGCAGACCCAAAAGGACCACAAAACACAACTTTTTTGGATCCAGAACCCTTAATTCGTAGGGACTGGAATTACTCAAACGGACACACACGCTTGTCTTTTTCTCGTCTTTGATCGCTTTCGGCCCATATTTTCCCCCAGCACCTGTGACCCGCGACGCCCGCGACCCGTCGTGGCTGCTTATCCTGCCTATTGACCGGAGCGACCGGAGCGACCGTCACCGGAGGCAGACGCCATCTTGTTGGAATATAAGCGACATATAGGTGTAGCGGCGGTGTTACTTACCTTTTATAACTATAGATTCCATCGGTAAGGATGGAATTTATCTTCTGCCTTCAGTAAAGGTTACCGAGCGAGTTCGAGGAAGAGGACGTATTGCTATATGTCCTACAATATCGATAATCTCTTGATTCTGTTTAAAATCATTCCCATAAATTTGCCGACAATTATTTTTCTGGCCATCTAAATATTCCATCGTTTATAACTCTTTAACGGTAATTGTAACTTTTGCTTGACTTCTCACAATCACATATAAGCATTTACAGTGAAATGAAAAATAACTTTATTTTATTGCAATCAAAACATTTGAAAAGTCATACAGTACAACAGTATATGAAATGTTCTTTTTACAACACACACACACACGCGCGCCGGCGCGCGTATATATATACATACACACATACATTTATGCATTTGGATAATGCATAAATGAGATTAAGAATTAATTTAAAAAATAGAATTCAAAAGAATACATTTGTATATATATACGGTGGGCCATTTTAATCGCCCCATCGTATGTAATTTTGCGGAATCTAAGCCGCAGTAGATTGAGAAAAATGATCCAAACAAAAGTTGAAGTGGATGATGGTCCTCCAATGCACGAAGGAGCTCGACCTTTACCTCGATTTTTCAGGTTATTTCAAGGTCAAAGTGATATTTTAAAGTGGAAACACCGCTATTTTTGGTCCTGGATTTGAAAAGAGCTGAAAATTTTACGTTCAAAACGATATTATCAACAAGGACAAGCATCAACGGTTCTAATGAATGTCAAATTTGTGAGAATTGTTATGCAATAGTCTCAAAAATCAAGTAAGATCAAGGTGATTCGTATACCAGAATGTGACTCTATCTCCATCCCTGACATTTTTTTTTCCGAAACATTTTGCTGTTTTCAACCTCTATTCCGAGATAACACTCATTATTTAACAATTTTCTCAAATTTGATCTTCATTCGAGATGAGTGAATCGCGGAGATATCACTACTTCTCATAGGTCGATTTAAAAAAATTAAAAAATTAGAATTGAAAAAATGTACGATACTTACATTCCATCATTTTCCTCAATAGACTAAATAAGAAAAATACAATTTTTTTAATTACTTTGTTCAAGATTGTGGATATCTCGATTTGTAATTGGTCAATTGAAAAAAAAGATAACCTCTAGATTCAGTATTATTTATACTTCAGTATTATTAAAATAATTTTTTTTATTCTACATTGATAAATAGTTATGCGTATTTAAAGTTTTTCGAGATAATATTTTTTGGACTTCTTCCCACTAATTTATAACGAGTATATATCCCAAAAACTAACCAGATATAAGTTGAGCAAACTTAAAACTATATATACGATCCATGCGCATTTTTTATATCTATTTTTCGTTCGTGGGTATCGTACATACAAGATTATACGGACATAATGTTTTTTTTTCGTTTTTAGATATTGTGCTATATTTTTTTTTGTTTATTATAACCAAATTCAATGCCTTGATCCCAACCTTTGATATGGGCCGACGTAAAAGGATAAATTATGATTCGTCAGTTCATCCGTATCAAACCGGATCAACTGGAAACGGAGTAAGAACCGCTTCGTTGATTTTGTTGACTCCTTTCCAACTATCAATTTTTTTACTTTGAACAATTAACCGACTGTATTTAATTGTCTTGTTATTCGGTCAGAGAAAAATAAACTTATTTACTTATTTTTAAACATTTTTTTATTACGATCTATATATACTCGTCCTGGTAATGAGCGTATGGAAAACAGTCAAAGTTTGTATAGTTGAAACGGAGTCAATTACCAATAAAGCTGGTTTTATTCAGTATTTATTCGGAATCATTTTTAATCCTAAAAAAAAAAAAAAAAAAAAAAAAAAAAAAAAAAAAAAAAAAAAAAAAAAAAAAAAAAAAAAAAAAAAAAAAAAAAAAAAAAAAAAAAAAAAACGGAAACATAATGCTTATCTAATTGATTCATATCTTTATAATATTAAGTGAAAAACAAAACATTTCTAAGGGTCGAAATTTAATATATGACCATATGGTATAGATCTAAAAACGGCAACTCTTATAGTTATTATAATGATTTGCCATTCATGCATTTTAATTATACGAATTTTAGTTTCGCTTAGTACATGTTTTATACATATAAATAAAATAATCATAAATTAAATTAAATATACATACATATACATATAATGTATATGTTCATGAAATATATGATGATGAATCATCGATTGAAATTTCGATTTTTCTCGATATGCCGCAGTTTCGATAGCTTTTGATTGACGTAATGGCAGTTAAATTTTCAAGTCCATGAATTAATTAAATTAAAAATTATAATAGTTCGATTGGCCTTTACAAATTATTAGTTAAATATTTTAGAATTTCGTAACAATGACGTAAACATAATTCTTTATGAATTGACACACACCTTCTGCTGATTTGTATTTGGACATAGGTTACCTCTAACCATGTAAGTAATTTTAAAAACTATGTTATTTAATTATTTCAGAACTATCATGAATAAAATGTGTTAAAATAAAAAATACCATACTGTTATTACAATATTGGAAAATGTTGTGCGATAATTTGAAGAAAAAAAAATAATTCTCAACAATTCTTAACAGCACTTTAAGCCAATTCTCAAACATTAACCCTCAATATCATATCAAAAAATGTTCGAAAACAACTAAGACTTGAAAAATTGTAAGAAATTCAATTACTTTATTCCAGTCATTAATTACTTAGAGTAAACATTTTGTTACAGGCATCCATGCAGGCCTCCCGTTGGTAAAAAAAGATTCCTTCTCTTTGGATTGAATTGCGCAATTTTTTCCGCAATTATGTACGATTACCAGGAGTACAAAAAAACGCACCCGGTATGTAATAGTTTTTTCTATATCTTCGATCGATTTAAGAGACTCTCTGGTTTTTTCATCGCATCATTTGCCGTGGATAATTTATGTGAGATACATTGTAAAAAAACAAGTTTTCGGTGAAAAACGCAGTATTTGCGAATGAGGACTTCAGTTTAAAGCATCACAAAATCCGCCATAACTATATAATAAACCAAATTGTTGCGTTTTAAGAAATATATATTCAAAGTTGAATGTCATATGTTTATATGTATATGGTATAATATAGACTGAATTTATTCGAATCTTTTCGCATTATTTTTAATTTTTTTTTTCCAATTTTAGTTATTATATGAATATATATTATATTCGTCCCAAATACAAGGGGGGTTCTCTTTAAAATTACATAATAATAATGTATACATTATGCCAAAGATAATACTTTCATATTTTTACAATACCATTAATATTTTTACGGAAATGATTTAGTTTTCACAAATTATACTTCAATATTGCAACAGTTTCATTATTCCTTATACAATTCTCAAAATAAGATATTTTCAAGTGATAAACATTACAACTTTCAGAAATAAGTGTTTTTAAAAATGAGCTTAGAATAATCGACGCAAAGAAGGCGACTTAAAGAGTGCTTTTTGTACTTATTTTTTCCAACCATTTTTTTTATTCTACATTGATAAAGTTGTAGTGCGTGTTTAAAGTTTTTCGTGATAATATTTTTTGGACTTCTTCCCATTACTTTAGTACGAGTATATCCCAAAAACTAACCAGAATGGGGAATTTAGTAAAAGCAAAACATGTTTATGTTTTTATTGTCAATGCTTGCAATTTTTGTAACAAAACATTTTTTATAGAATCGTGGAAGTATTTTATTTATCCATAATGATTAAATAATAATATTTCAGGTTATACATAAAGACAGAAATCCTCCGCCCCCACCATGTGATCCACCGAAAGGAAAGAAAGTTAAAAAGAAGGAACCATCAGATTGTCCCAAAACTATGTTGGCCACCGGAAAAGACGAAGATATAGATTAATGAAGTATTTTGACGAAATGTCGTCTGGCTGAATTGGACTCGATTAGTCGAGATTTTTAAGGGATAATCGATAAAAGCGTTGGAAACAACGCCGTTTGCCTTCGCGCGCAGCTTAATGGTCGCTTATACGTATATGCTAACAATAGTATATTATCTAATGCGTGTATGTGTGGTAACAGAATGGTCACCGTCAAAGAGAAAAATCAAAATTAAAAATCAAAATTAAAAATCAAAATTAAAAATCAAAATCAAATTTTAACGTTTTCGGCTTAGTTTTGTCGCCCTCTTCTGGAAGTTAAAATAAATATATTGTAAATATTTAAAATTCATGTGTCAGAATTCGTTTGCAAAATGTTTCTGTATAAAAGGAATGTTCCAATATGGTGGTCCTTTCCCATTCATAACACCACCCATCCACCCAAATTAGTTTAAGGAATAACAATTAATTCCGTTTGCAAGTGAAAATAATTTAGCCTAAATTGAATTTACATTATAGCAGTCGAGAAAGTTTTAAATGAAGATTTTTCATTTTTTTCAATATTGCGATGTATATACGACGTTTGCAATTTATCACGATAGTTGGTCAGGCTGTAAAGCAGCATCTGCTGTACCTCGACATTTGTGTATGTAATTTCATAACATATATGTAATAAAAACGATTATTATTATTATATTTTATGATTTTTTAAAATAATCAAGAATATATTGATAATCTCAATATTTATATGAAGTATTTGTTAAATCTAATATTATATTATTTATAATTATTTTATGAATTAATAAAATACACTTCAGTTCGATGCAAGTAAATATGTATTATCGAAGAACCGATTTAATATCAATCAATATATAGGTAGATGCACATTGATATGAGTCGTTAAAATAAAAAAAAAAAAAAAAAAAAAAATAAAAAATCATAAATCATAAAACGTACATTTTATCAAAATCACAATATCAGTAAAATTCGAGTAATGTCTTGAAACTATTTTTTCGTAGTCGATTTTCGCAATTGTTTAGAACACATTCATCATTTTCCTCAATAAACTAATAAAGTTACAATTTTTTGAATTTTAATACGTTATTTTGTTAATTGGCCAATTAAAAAAAAACGATAACCTCTAGATTCAGTATTATTTCCCCAAACTTTCATCCATTAATCCATTTTTCTGATACTGAATTGATGCATAAGTCAAGCTTGTTTAAAGTTTTTCGTGATAATGTTGTTGGCCTTCCCCCCACCATTTTAGTACGGCTATATCCCAAAAACTAATCAGATTTAAGTTGAGCCAACTTACACAACTATAGCCCACGCGCGATTTTGATATCTATTTTCGTTCATGAGCTATAGAGCGCGTACAACTACGTATGTGTAAGATAAAAAAACAGAAATATTTTTTGCATTTTTACATCTATTTTTTCCGAGTGACCAAACTCAATACATAATCGATCCGACCTACGGTATAGCTCAAAGTAATATTTACATCTACGATAAAATATATATCATATCTTGTCTTCATTTATCAATTTGTATTATAGATATTTTTTTTTAAGTGAAACAGACTAAGAATTGAATGCACAATTACGGAACGTACATAAAAATTATCTTAAAAATTAATGCGAAAAAAATGTTTGAGCTGTGTGTACTCGCGCGCCTCGCGGTAAATTAGAACGCAAAAATGCCCATTAAACGAATCGTTAACTGCTGGCGGCTTCCTCTACTTGTATACGATGTAAAGGAAAACTTTAATAAGTCTCTCGAAGTAATAAAGCAGATCATATGCTGTCCGATATTGACCTCGGACTTATTCATTTTTTGACATTCGCAGATGGTAAATGATTTCATCACTACTTATGAGAGACGAATAAAGGCACCAAGAAGAAACTGGCCGGTGAACCGTAGCTGAAGTCACTCAATCTGCCGTCGTAACTATTCAATAAGTTAACATAATTTTGTATAAAAATGTATAATTATAAAAGTGTAATCGATCCACCGTCGTAACGATTTGTAATAAATAAAAAAAAATAAATTTATTTTATTTATTTATTTTATAACATTTTATTTTATTTATTTGTAATAAATTTATTTTATTTGCCAATAAATATGTTCGAAAAAATGTACGTCAATAAATAAGTTCATAAAATAGGTATATTCTCTCAATTCATTATTATTCAATTTACATGCAAAAATTTGTGTCATTATACGTATAAGTGATTTCTAACTGCAAAAATATTACATTCATTTTATAAGATCTATCTTCAATGCATGTATAATGTTTATCCGCGCGCTTTAAGTTATTATGTTTTCTCTCGCATTGGCGGTTTTGAGTTTTTTTATTGTTTGTAGCCCTGCGAATGTCAATTTTAAATTTATATACATGTCGTAACAATTTTGTTAAGTGTGCTTCAATAATAATATTAACAATGATAATTCATGTTTATAAATCTACAATAAACATTTCTTACGTCTTAAAGTTAAAATTTCAAAAATTATGAAATACGAAACAGATTTTCAAGTTTCTACTAAAATTTATCAGTTTTACCTAATAAGAAAAAATTAGTTGTTACCTCATGAAGACAATAATTGATCAAATTTTCAGTCAATATTTATTTTAAACATATTTTGGATATTTTTTTGTAATCATTTTTTAAATCTGTAGTTTTCTGACCAGTTTGATTCTGCATATTATATAGGTTACGTATTTTTGGCATCGTAATGATGAGTTATCATGTCAATGGAGAGTTTCTTTATTAAATTTTTAAATGTCGATTTTACTGGCATTATTGTCAATGGAATTCAATAGAAAGATGCGGAATTCGATGTCCGAA
This sequence comes from Trichopria nigra, assembly GCA_030522945.1. NCBI lineage: Eukaryota > Metazoa > Arthropoda > Insecta > Hymenoptera > Diapriidae > Trichopria > Trichopria nigra. The sequence continues at coordinate 78,808 of JAPYZR010000005.1, read as the reverse complement.
TTAAAGCCATTAATAAGTGCTACATGCCGAACTCCCAATCAATGAACATTATTCCACATTGTATATGGGGACAATATAGTAATTATAAAATCTTGTATGACCAATAATGAATGTACCAAGTAAGTTCTTGTTTGAGAAGCTTTTATTTTACTATCATTTTTCAAACATTTCACTATATATTGTATATATGAGACATTTGTTATCAACCTAGCGACAATTTAGACGCCAATTCTGATGCCATTTATAGTTTTGTAAGAAATTTCGTAAATACTATATTATATATGGAAACGAAAATAGAAACAAGATCGTTTCCACCCCCTATCCGTAAAATTATCTCTCCAAATTATGATGCCACTGAATTCTCTTGCTTCCAGAAATAGAATCATCATTTATAAGACTCCGAGGAATTATATCTCTCTGAATCAAAGTTTAACTTTCAACACTTTTGAGAGAAAATTATTATATGTACATAGGGTGAGTTAAACTGGTCAGAAACTGCTTTCATTTTCTATACTACAGATTTATTAAGTTTAATTAGTTATTATTTAAATTATTATTTGTCTGTAAAACATCGTTAGCAGTGGCTCGCCCTTGGGCAGTTAATCGACTATATTTTTACTATTTTAATAAGTCAATAAAGACGATTATTATTATAATTATTATACTTGAATTCAAGATATCATGATAATATAAGGTATATCAGAAAAGAATTCTGCGCTTTCTGCTTCTGAATTACAATTTCCTCATTAGACAATTTAATAATGTAGTTTTAAAAATATATTAAATAATACTGATGCTACTGTTGCGTAATTTATGCAAACACCGATGACTACCGTCTTAAGTGAAAATTGCAACATCCCATGAATTCGGGTCATTGACAATGTCCTTATCTCCTCAGAATCCGACAAATTTACGAGAAAGTTGCATTTGGATAATTTCAGAGATAAAATTAAGTCGCTTAAGGTCTTGTGTAGCGTTAATTATCGTTTGATGGAAAATTTGATTAATAAACTGGAAGATAAAATTAGGTCAGTTTGTATCTTGGTTAATCATATTATCAAAAGAGCAACGGTGGCTGGGTGGTTAGAGTATCGGATTCGTAACTAGGAAGTCCCTGGTTCGATTCCTGGTGTCGGCCATCCGGCATGGGGGCACCTCTGAATTTATTGATAAATATGAATGTCTGATAACGCCAAATCTCAGGTGGTTCAGTTTCTCCCTTTATAAACTGTAGCTCTCGTCGCGAATTCGTACCATAAGTGTTCACAAAAGTCAACGTTAAATAAAATAAAATAAGGTATGATTAAATGTGTAAAATTGATTATTTCGTACAAAATGATGTTTTGATAGCCTCAATAAAATGTGTATACTTCATAGGTTTGTCCCCTAAAGAAGTTCAACAAAGTCTGATAAATCGTCAGTAAATTCGTATTTATACGTATATAAATTACAATTTATACGATTGACTTCATATTTCTATAATTTATCAACAATTGATATTGGCTATACTGCAATAAGTTTATTGTTAAGAAAATGTTTACTATCTCTGAGGCGATTAAACGCAGAAAAAATTATTCACGTAGTTTGTCATTAGTTTAACATTGTATTCAATATCATTCATATAAATCATACTTATCCTCGCCAATAAGCTTCAAAATCGAGTTCCCATCAGTTCCTAAAGATTATTATGTATTTTCTATGTTGACAGAATGATTTACGGCTAACACAAAAAAAAAAAAAAAAAAAAAAAACAGTGAAATCATAAAAAATAATCAATTTTATACATTCCAATATAAAACAACCTTATCACCTATTTTATAGAGCATTTACTACAAAGTACCCTGTACTTCATTATTTAATCTGGCAGTCCAAATTATGAAACCCTACACACCATTTTATATAATTCTCCCTCATTAATAAATTATTATTTTCGGCCGTTGAATTATATATATATGAAACATACAATAATTAGACGGGAAAAACCTTTTAATAAATACGAAGATCAATAAATGATTTGTTTCAACAATTGACCGAAATTTAATTCTTCAAATGAATGATTGATCTTGATGAAATTTTCCAATTGCGAATAAATGAAGGTTATAACAACCGCTATCCTTAATTTGATGTAATGCGGAAAAAACTTCAATTGAACGTGAGCCGAACAATTTCAGAACAATGAAAACGAGGTTGAGTCGATACACTTTGCCTATACCGATAAAAATGTTGACATGTAGATGAGTAAACGTCGCAACTTCACGCGTTGGTGCTTAGAAGGCGAGGAATTTCTCGGCAAGAACTCGATTTTGCCATTCAGAGCTTGCCGGTGCTTATAATCAATTTTAGTTTTTAAGGTGCTGTGTATTTATTAAGGAAACGTTTCTGCCCTATAATGACACCAAGGAATACTTCATCACTGCAAATGAAAGAAATAGATACTGCAAGTAAGATAACGAGCAAATTAATACTATTAGAGTAATAATCATAACTTCGAACTTCAACTAGAATAACTTATAAAATTTATCTAGATAATGAAGTAACTTAATTGAATCACATTATAAAATTACAATTCATTTTTGCGCGCTTTGAATACTTCTGATTTTCGACATAAATTTACATTCTACAGTTTTATCGAAATGCATAAACCGCTGATAAAAACTGCCGACTATAGTATAATATTTTATGATTAATTTGAAAAATACGTATTCGTAGTATTGAGTAGAATTTTGTTTTCACTATAGTAAAGAATGTGGATCTCAAAGAAAAAGGAATTGACTTTGAAACAGCCATTGCAGCTACTGGATATGGAAAATTTCAATATTTATTATTTCTGACTATTGTACCAGTGGCATGGGCATCTAGCTTTGATACATCAAATTTATCAATGGTTTTACCATCTGCAGAGTGTGATCTGAATCTGTCATTGATTCATAAGGGCTTTTTAAACGGGAGTACTTATGCGGGTATTATTTTCTAAATTTAATGTAATTTAATAACTTGTATTTTTTTCACGCCATGATAACATTTTGCAATTTTAGGTTTGGTGATTAGTGCTTTAATGTGGGGGTTTCTAGCAGATGTGATAGGCAGGCGTCGCATTTTAATTTACTGCCTTCTAGCCAATGGAATCTGCAATATACTTAGCGGATTCTCACAAAATTTCACGGTTCTTGTATTCTTCAAGTTCCTTAGCGGATTTTTGTAGGTTTGAATGTAGACTATTTTAATGTTGGTGTTTTTAATAATTCTGTACTTCCGTATCCTCTATATAGTATAAGTGGTCCTTACGCAACAAAAATGACATATTGCACTGAATTTCATTGCACAAAAGACCGGCCTCGGGTATTGTTATTCATCGGTCTGGTGTGCTTTTCTGGATGTATTGTAAATGCAGGTAATCAAATAAATTATTGTTATAAATTAAAAAATATTTGTTGGCAACAAAGCCAAGAAAACCTGACGCGCATTTTAATGTTGAACTTTATTTTAATAATGAACTCACTTACACTTCTGATTCGTTGCGCTCTTTTAGGTCTAGCTTGGCTAGTAATACCTCAAGATTGGTCTTTAATCATAGGCGATAATTTCTTCGTTTACAATTCTTGGAGGATATATTTATCCCTTTGTGGTGTACCTATTATCATAGGTGCCATTGGCCTAATGTTTTTTCCAGAAAGTCCAAAGTTTCTCATGAGTCAAGGACGTAATGAGGAAGCTCTTGAAATTTTTCAAATGATATATTCGATGAACACTGGTTACCCGCCTCAAAGTTATCCGGCAAGTCAACATTCACGAATTCTCAAAAGTAGTATCGTTATTCATTGCATATCCATCTATAGTAAATTTGCAATAACTATTATTATTTTGATCAGATATTGTCGCTGGAAAATGAAGTGGATAATTATTCTTCAAAATCCGCTAATTACTCAAAGTCTTTGAAAACATGGATCTCCGAAGGATTCATTCAAATGAAACCACTTTTTGTTGGCACATACGGTTGCAGGCTTGTACTAGTAATGGCTATTCAATTTTGTGGAATGTTATGGTAAGGTAGCTTAAAATTTCATCGTTAATTGCATAAAAATTGAAATTAGTATAAATTAATTAGTATAAAAATTGAAAGCTTTTGACTTTTTAGTTATAATACTCTTCGATTGTGGCAACCGCAACTTTCTACAATTTTAAATGACTTTGCGGCACTTCCGTACGATCCTTCCCATGAACACTTCACATTCTGTGAAATTCTCGACTATTCTACAATATCCAAGCAGAACGATACCATCACCTCTAATTTTGATGAAGACGTGGCCTGTGTTACGGTAATTTCATTACATTATTGCAAGACATTAACATAGTTCATAATACTTTTATAATTAAACGGAAGTAATTTTTTTAGTTTTCATAAATCATTCGAAAAGTAATTCGCATATATCAAAACCATTATATGTTATTTTAGAAACGAGTTGATGATATGGTTTATTTGGATACTATAATCATATCTTCGGTAACAGTCGGTTGCGTCTTTATAGCAAGTGTTTTCGTTAATCTCATCGGCAATAAAAATCTTTTATGTAAGTATTGGTTCATTCATTTTATATCGAATATTTAAATATTATATTCAAATTCTTTATTAATGGAAATAATTAATTAACTTGTATATGACAATCAAATAACCAGAGTTCGTTGTAGTATGGAATGCATTTCACACCATTACATGTCCTGAAGATGACATTGATCCTTGAATTAAGGTGAATGAGTTGTCTCAACCTTACAATAATTGTATTAATCATTGAATTTAGATGGCATGTCACTTAGAATCTCATGGGTCCATTCTGCTCCCTATTTATATTCCTCTTACAAGCACAGGGCTCGCGAGGATGTCACGGGAGCGGGTGTCTCGGCGAGAACACTCTCGTTGTTTTTAATTTCTTCCAGGCCTTTATTTAACAAACTTTTCATAAGAAAATGCGACCACCTTGACGACATTTCAGATTCATCGATCACGTGCAAGATATCGTATAAGACTACCGGGCGCAAGGAAACGGATTTGGTTAAGATTATTCCCAGTCCTGCTCCTTCCTCTACTTTAGAGCCATCCGTGTATATTAAAATGCCTCCTTACAGGGGATATTACCATAATTTTATTCTTCTCTCTTGACTATTTCGACATCGAACTTTATCGTTTTATTTATTCAGTATTTTCAAAATTCCTTTAGGATGGTACTGTGTCTAGTTGTTCTCATTTTTTATAGTATCCTCATTCTCTGAGTCTCAATGCACTTTTCGCTGCATCTTTCATGATGTACAGGTTTATTGATAGAATCGTTTATAGTGTTGCCGTGGGTGTTGATCGAACACCTCCGACAACTCCCACGCATGCTGTCCGCTGTACCTTTGTTGTAATGTTGCAGGCCCCTATATTTTGCTGATGCTATTACAAACGATTCTGGGTTATTTTTACGTCTGTAAATCATGCTCTTCAAATCTACAGTGCTGTAATTGGAAAGAATGTGTGTCTTACCAGAGTTTTTCCTAAGATATATATGGTGTAGCCATCTGTTTTCAGTTCCAGGATAGTATTGGTTCTAATCCAAGATTCCTGCATTAGGGCTATCTGCGTTTTCCTCTCTTAGAAGTTTAATTAGATTGGCTGATGCCACTTCACTGTGATGTAGGTTGTTTTCTGCGCCAACCTCTTCATCTTCAGCATCGGCGACACACTTCAAATTGCTGGATCTTTCGCATTCTTCTTTCTTCCTAATCTCCTCCTCCGCTTTTGGACCAAGCTACAAAATATGAATGTTCTTTTTTTTTTTTGTTATAATCGATTTGAGTAAACTTATACTAAATGGAGGCTGTGTCAGTTAGATGTTTTCTTTGGTAATGTATATCTTTAGAATTTAATTTCAAATAAGAAAAACAGAAATTGTCAATTATACTTGTTGAAAAAAAAAACAAAAAAAAACTATCGAATAGGTGGGAAAAAGAAAATAAATCATTCCGTTTTAAATTTACGATCAACAGAATTTTACATTTATAATTTTAACATTTGTTTACAGTGATTAGCTATATAATTGCGATATTATCTGTGATTGCAATGAACTGGTCTTCCACTCCATTTACAACGCTGAGCCTGACATGTTTATTCGTTGGATTCTTGGACACTTCTTTGAATTTAGTGATCAGCATTATTATCGTTCTCTTCCCTACAACTTTAAGGTAAGCACAAATAATTACGATAAAGAGATCGACAATCATAATTACGATAAAGAGATCGCAACATAGTTTGCCGATGCGATGTATGCAATAAAATTTAGCTTATACATATCTATAATTATTTTTATATTTTTCAGAACGATGGCCGTCAGTTTAGCAATGATGGTCGGTCGGGCTGGATCCTTATTAGGCAATGTGATGTTTCCTATTCTTTTGGATTACGGGTGTCTTGCTGCAGTGGTTGCACTCGCTATATTTCTTTTAGGTATACATTAGTTTTATCCTATAAAATTGTTTTGATATATTCGACATTAAAAAATGTTCTATTTCTATAATACGACACTTTTCTTAACGAAATGTTAACCTACAATACTTGAACTCGCTGTGAGTGAGCTTTAATTTTGTCTATTTACGGTTTCAGTATCAACATTGCTGACGATGTTTATACCTAAGCCGAAGGAGTTGGTAAAATGATTCACATCGATTAATCACAAGTTATTGAAGAAAAAAAATCATTATAGATCTAATTTGACAGTAATATGTCTTTATTTATTTATTTATTAGTATTATTTTTTTTTAATCTTAAGTATACTTTGTTATTTTAAGTACTTAATTTTATGAATTGTTGTAAGTTTAAATATAGTTATCGTATAAGTTTTTTATGTAAAATGAAATATATTTTATGGTGTTTAACAAAGTCTATGACTTTGAATATTAAACATTTTTTAATTTAAATGATAGTGGGTTTGAAGTCACAATTGCTTATGTAATACATTATTAAAATTGATTTCTTCGTTAGAGTATTTTTTATTATCATGCAAAACAACAGAGTGTATAACATTTTGCCTGTGTTGACAGGTACCTGCATTATATTTGCTCATCACTTAAAAAAATTATTATCTGCTGAAACGCATATACCAATATTGAATTATTAAATTGAACAATATTATTGTATTATTAAATGATGGAAACTTTTCTTTACTTCGTCACAATTATTCTAATTGAATTCGATTCTAATTGAAAGTACAGTTGTTGATTGGAAACTGGTGAAAAGGAAGAAACTCTCTTCGTTCGTCTAACCTATTGTAAAACAAAAATCTGATTTCTTTTTTCTTTTCCGCTATCGTTCTCGCAGGGAAACTCTGATTAATATTTTGTAATGTAAAATTGCTGCAGATTTGATTTTGATTCGCTTCAAACTTTAGTAGATCTACATCTTCCAATAATTTTAGATGATAATTCAGAAATTTATCGATTTATTATGTTATTTACATGTAATATATTTCTTGTTATAATAAAATGTAAATAATACAAATGTAGTTTGTGAGAATTCTGTAAGATAAACCTTTTCTTATTTCGAGTATAATATCATTTTCAATTAAATTCCGAAATGTACATATTCTCTCTCGCCTTGATTACTCTGCGTCAATTCGAACCTTCGACAGCAATGTTTATTTTTCGAATTAATATTTTGATTACAAATTTGGAGAAATATTACTTCACGGGGATTCAACCTATAGCGTGTTGGAATCATTTAACAGGCCAGCAGGTTCACTACTTACAAATCCCCCCCCCCCCCCCCCACGCTCGAGTAATGTCTTATAAATCAATTCAAATTTTTTTGTTTCAACGTTGATTAAATAATTTAAAAGTTTATTGAATAACGCTCTAAGCTGAATTCTAATGAACGTCTTATTAGAAACCCACACGGCACGTATAACAGTACAGTGATATTGCACTAACATATAACAATGCAATGACAATAGAAGCTACTGGAAGAATGGGGAATTACTCCACACTCTCTGCGTCTATTTTTTTCCACTTCGCCGCAGCTAAAAGGCATATTATCTATAGTAAAATCTAAGTGTATTAGACAGTAATACCTATACTATCAACATTTTTTCTTTTCAATTATATATAATTTGTAATAAACTGAATTGTTTACTTAAAACAAATATATAACAAAATCAAGAAAAAATTATCATTACGGTGTGCAGCATCTTATCGAATAAGGTCCTTAACTCGAATGCAAAATTGTCTAATTATATTATTATAGTATCGAAAATTAGCAAGATTAATATCTATAACCTTTATCTGTAAAATATGTTATTTAACACGTTTAGATATACATTATTTATTAATATAAGAATTGTTGCAATTTTTATTGTTCGTATTGTTTGAAAACTCTCAATTTAGAAAATTAATAACGTAGCTTCATATGTATTTTTTAAAATCTATTTAATCTTCGTTTTTAGATTATTAAAAAATTGTCTTTTTTCGAAAAGGGTTATAGAAAAGCTACATCTTACAATTAGCGAAATTTAACAAAAACTCTATAATGTGTGACAGAAAAATTATATTGTGTCTAATATTTCTATACTTGCTCTCGGCAAATACAAGATTTCATTTATTCATTTTCAAAACTTTCATCTTCGGACGTAAAATATACAGGGAATTTTTTTTTATATTTGTAAATTCCTTTGTGATACAATGTAATGTATACACAAATTTTTTGATATCATTTGAATTTCAAAAGATATATTACAGATAGATTACGAAACAATGACCATTATATACAGGTCGTTCAATCGTAAAATCATTAAATAACCGTAAAAATAGTTCAAATGTCGACAATATTTTGTCGACCATTCAGTCACCTGAAAACTACATACTCGAATGTTAATTAAATGTCATTCGAGTTCGCTAACATCAAGAACCTCGACATCGTCTTATCTTTCTGCGGCCAGATTAATTTACGAGAATATTACTTTTACGAGAATATCGAGATAAATATCGGTAGTGCCTTAATGCGCTTTCATCGAGTGCCGTCACAAGTTTAAAGAAAATGAGTTACGCAGACTAATTGTAAGTTGCAAAATGCAAACAAAAGAACTAAGAATAGAAAAGCTACCTTTTATCAAAATTCGTTCCGATGAGATGGATGATTCGAACGTTACTACGAAAAATTACGTTGATTTTTAATTTAATCGAATAAATATTGAAAATAACAATTATAGGGTACTGATCATCAATACATTAGATAGAAATAAACGCAAAAGACTGACTGTAAACAGTTTTTCAATAATCTATTTTTATTATTTTTCACAGAAGAGATTTTAAAAGGAGTATATAGAAAATCACAAATTCATTTTTTCGAATGCGAAATTTTTTTTGACACTTGTACAAAAAAACTCATTGACTTGTGAAAACGAATGTGACCAAATTAGTGGTTATTCTCTAGAGACAGACTAAGTCTAATCGTTAAGTGATGATGCATAATATAGAAATATATCATAAGCGACTCAATATTTACTGAAATAATCTATTAAATTTAATTAGAGCCACGTTCGTAAATACCAATTTTAATTTTCGAAATCAGAGATTTCTTTATTAATCAATCTAATCCAAGCAGAATAATTGAATTGATAATAACATCCTCTGATCATATCAAAGTTTTGACATTACTCTGGTCTGCGTTCTGATGCCTGATTAAAATAGATTTTAATGTGATAAGATTTGATCAGATTAGATCAGATCAGATGTTATATTCACTTAGTTTTATTCATGACATCATATGAAAAATTTTGTTACCAATATTTTTTCAAATCATGAGTATTGATTGTTACATCGTTACATTGTTTACAATTTATTATGTAACAATTACATGATATACACGAACCTAAAATGTATTTTTTATAACAAATACATGTGCATTTGTTATACATAATTATTATGTTATACAATACCCAACAATTGTACGAGATATCATATGTCTTGATCAAGTGTCGTCAATATTCGCAGAAATTCCAGATTCACTCTTATTTATACGCATTAAATACGATCAAAGTAAGTAGCAGGCTACAATTCGATAAATGAAAACAGCAATTTAGGTAATTTAAGTAATTACTTGTTATATTTGGCAATTAATCAGGCGCGTTACGGCAATTTTGTTCCCTTTAAACATTTATATTTGATCATCAAGAAGATTTGCCTCAATTAAGTATAACGCGTTATAAATACATTAATTTGTATGTAATATAATATATGTGGTATAAATTAATTACATCAGCTAAAAATATTTAGACTAATCAATTATTAAGGGTTTATGTAGTTACATTGATTCACTATAATTAACTAGATATCAAAACAATTGTCGGAGCAACTATGTCTTGTTTCTATTTGAATTTTCATTTAATATCAAAATTTACTTATTTATTTAATTGCTTGAAAACAATTTTAAATACTTTTTATGATATGTTATGAGAAAACTGAATGATAAAAAAATGATAAAATGTATATCTGGATTCTGTTTGAGCAATTAGAACATAGAATAGATCTTTCGTCAGTGGAGCAACTACCAAGCACATTCTGTAAATAACAATTATTTTACAAAAATATTATTTTCATTTCTTACAATGGTGCATAACATACATAAAAAGAAAAAACATATATACTTACAATGGTATACATTGATGTTACTACAAAAACATTGGAATAGCAACATACAAATTATTTTTAACTGTATTATAATTGTACCCAATTTATTTTTACCATGTAATTTCTGGAAAACTATCTTTATTTTTGAGAATTTGACATTACACAGCATGCTTCTGAACCGTGGAATTATGCGTGCACTGTGGAAACCACCAACCGGTAATTGCGATTTCGAGATATGGATAAATTGTATGGTTCGAAATTGTGACACTGATATATGGATTCGCACAAGTCCAATACGCAAATGACTGACAATTATAATGCATTCTTATTTAGATAGTAGATAATGCAGCATTGTATATTTTTATCCTATTCCATCAATGAAGACGTTCCTACTGCAGCTGCTGTTCATACAAGATCCCTGTGATTATGTATAATACGTAGGGCACGTGATTTGCAATATATTAAAGTTACGACATGTCTCATGTCGTAAATTGTTAAAGTTAATGGGTTCGTGGAATATTTGCAAAATTAATGTCGAATCATTCACATGACAATAATGTGATGGGCACGGTCGATTAGGGGAGTACTTAATATGCAAGGAAATTTTCCTTTTAGTGTGTATCTGTTAACTTGACACATTCATCATCTTCAGTGTAAATATTTCAATGAATCTTGAACTATTACATTTAAAGAATCGGAGCTGCGTTGAAAAAAGTATTGTTGGAGCAATCATACTATTGTTGTGGCCAGGCCCGATAACACGGGTCGACCCGTCGATAGCCCTAGTTGTGTCAGCTATAAAATTATCATGTCAATCATGATAATGGCTATGTTCACTATAATACGGTTGACTCAACGATATTTTTTTCTATATACAAAATTTTCTTATAGAATTGAGGCAAAATTGGCAAATTTTAAAATTTTATAATGCAAAAAAATTTATTTCATATCGTTTAATTGTAATATGTTTCTGAAGACTTAAGATTAAAAAAAAAAAAAAAATACCATCGAATATTATAGCTATATCTGCAATTTTCTGTGGAATTTATAATAAATGGAAACCAACTTTCTGCTTAACAGAATTATATTTAAGGTAATACCCACTTAATGTGCATATTATTATTTTTTTTTTTTTTTATTTAGAGTCAATTATCTAGTCTGAGTATGATATAAAAGTTTAGTTAGAACACTGATTAAAGTATTTAAATGAACTATTTTTTTTTAAATTTATTTTACCTGTTGTAGTAAGATGGTTGTTGAACTATTCATTTTTGCAAAGTGCATACATATTCCAAGACTTAATTACTTTTAAAACTTAGCAGGCAAACGTGTTATTTGTATTAATTACTCTAAAAATTAATGGGAGCGTTTCTTACACAAATTGACATTTATGAATAACATGAAGTGAGAATTTAATTGATTATGAACAAGTCATTTTTAAAGGCGTGCCCTATATATATTCTTAAAAAAGGAACATTCACGTAAGCAGTTCGTAAATTCATTTTTCGCAAAAAAAAAAATTTGAAAATAAACAAAATAATTATATGAATAATTAGTATAATTTAATTAACATGTTTTAAATAATTTGCCGTCAACTTGAAGGTGCGCCCGTGTTTTATTCTACAAAATAAACAAAAATTTCGGAAGGTGGTTAATATAGGGAGGCATTATAACAAATGCATACGCATAAAGCGGCATGGTATGAAATATGGTAGGTAAATAATTATTTCAATTAAATTAACGATTATCGAATAATTCTCAATCAGAGCGATAATTTGGAAAAAGGAAGGTTCGAGCAGCAGGTTCATGAATATACATTATTATTAATATATATATATGTAAGGAAATGTTTGCAACGGAATCCCAGCACGTTCACTTCTGCAATGGAGCCCACCCAAGTCTGCGTTTAGCAGGCAAGAGAAAGAAGAAGAAGACGATGTCGAGTATGGAAGAGAAGTAGTAGAGGAAGACGCAGATACCGTCCAGGTGAATTAAAAATATAGGCAGGAAGCGCATAGTTACTTGCGAATAGAGAAATGGGTTCTAATGGATTGCATATAAATTTGCATACCGCAATCAAATGTTGACTCGGGCATGTCGGGCGGTTGTCAACCGAGGTACGTGTAATCACGCATCGCCTTTGGGGATTGATTTTATCAGCTACGCGAGTCGGAAGCTGCAGGAAACTCCTCACGCCGCACCGATCAGCTCTTATTGTTTGCGCAACGAGTTTTCGAAGGCGCATTCGACTCTTGGACTTGCAGCGAGATGACGCGGAGCAACGACCAGTTTGCGCAAATGGAACAAATCGATGCCAAATCTAATCGTAAGTTGATAAGACATTTTTTAGATAACAAAATGACAGTTTCATATGGGAAACCACTAAAATATTAGATAAAAAAAAAATAGAATTTAATCACGGGTAACATCAGAAATGGTTTACATATTTTTTTTACAGAATAACGGATTTAATATACAAGAAGGCACCCAAATTTTTAATAATAATTACAATAGTTTATTAAAGAAAATGAAGGAAAAAATGCATATTTAATTATTGCTTCTTATGGTTAGACGTTTATTTTATAGGTTATTGACTTTTCGTTTGTGTCTTCGCACACACTGTCAACAATGAATATATAAACAGTGCAAAATCACCGGCAATTGCTTAGACCGTATATGTCCCTAATGAGTTGGAATTTATTTATTCAGTTTACTAATTGCAATTGATAAGAAATTATTACCATATTCTGGAACTTACTATACTTTTTTCAGGGAAAAGTGGCTAAAAGTGAATCGCAATTTAGGGTATATTTTGAAATTGAATTCAAATTCCACAGGGACCAACCTAGAAAAGTCTGTTTAATTACAACTTTCTTAATAAAATTGTTATCCACGAATGTACATATTACTTTAACTCTATTTGAAATTTCTTCTTTTTGTTTGGACGATGATCAAACACAATTGTGCGCGACTCTTCACCGTTTTCAGTACATCCTGATATCATCTGTGCACTTAATGTATTTTCTAATTCCTGTCCTGGTAAATCATTCTAACATTTCCTTTCACCTCCTTACTTTCCTTAACCAATGCTGTAAAAGTTGCAAGTGACGTAATTGACGATTACAATTCGGGTGACACTGCCCTGAGGATATAAATTTTAGAACCTATATAAAAGAGTCATGTATCCATTTTCGTATACTATTCTTTATGCATGTCAACTTAAGTTAATTTCTTATCCATTCGCATTTTCGTTGTTGCAATTAATTTGATGCCTTGAATCATTCACAAAGTTGAAAAAATGTTTCAGGTCATAATTAAACAAAATGTAAATAAGGTAAACATTAAAAAAAAGATGTTAACATTTCAGTTTAATACTATTTATCTCAAAATTCCATCAATTGTGTCGTATCATGTATTCTCAAATGGACTCGCCTTTTGATTTCAGCACCCTATGAAAAAGGAGCAGATTTTGAAACGGCCATTGCTGCTACGAAGTATGGAAAATTTTCCTATTTATTACTTCTTGTTATAATCCCAGTGTCATGGGCGTCCAGTTTTGACACGTCAAATATGTCGATGATTTTATCATCGGCGGAATGTGATCTGGAGCTTTCTTTAATACACAAAGGAATACTTAATGCCATTTCGTACGCAGGTGATTGCACAATTTATTCGCAAGTTAAGAATTTTCAAATATAACATGAAGAAAATAAGGTGAGACGTTAATATTTCGAAACGTGAAAACGCTCAAGCTGTATATATTGACGAACGTCATACAATTGTATTAAATTAGATTAAATTAACATTGCTTGTGCTGAAAATGGATGTACATTCATAAACAAAGCCTGAATTAGATTTGGACCAGAAAATATATCTATAGATTTTTTTTAAGTTGATTATTTTCGATTAGGAATTGACGTTATCGACATAGCTACTTTAGAATTCCTTAAATATTTGCTTTATTGATATAATGTACTAAACAAATATGTTCACTCAATCGAGCAAGTCCGGGAGAATTCAATATACAAAAATATATATTTACAAATTAACGATGGTTATTGGGTAGATTGTAATTACGAAATTGTCATACGGATTATAAATTCATTGAAAATGTATCCTATGCCAACTACAAAATATAAATAATGATTACAATTTTTCTAACATGGGTTTTAATATAATAAAAAAAAAAAACTTTAAAGCTCATCAAGTTCATTAAGTGATATTATATTATATTCTTTAATTTTAATTAAATTAAAGTAATTAAATAACTTTCTAATTAATTGCAACAATATTATTGGTCCATCAGAAAATAATCCATTATATTAAGTCTACTCGATAGAAGGAGATAACAAAATATTTGCTAGAGAACTTAAATCTTAGATATACTGATATTCTGATGATCGATTACAATTGCAGAACCATTTTACGCTTCTCTGACATCTTTAAATAGAGCCAATTTAACCAATTCTAAGTTCTGACTATATCCTTTGGAATTTTACAATTAACAGTGAATAGAATTCATTGTTATACTGTTTATAGCATTTTATTTTAAACGTTATACATTTAATAAACATGATATTCTGCTAAAAAAATATTATTTTTTCATTCTTTAAAAATTGCCCTTATACGGTGTACCCGCAAGGTACTATAACAACATTGTATGTAACACTCGGAAGGAGAAAAAGGACTGGATAAATTATAACAGATCGAGCATTGTAATATATATATATAAGTAATCGAGTTCACTTGAAAACGATTACGATACACGGAAAAACTATAGAAAATATGCAATTTATTTAATTTTTTAACCAAAGTGTTTATTATATATAGAATTTTTAAACTATACATGTGATATCTATAGATTACACAATAACTGTGAAAAATGGTAATATGATTTAAATTTAAAAATCTGTTTAGGGATGGTCAGCAGTGCTTTAGTGTGGGGCTTCCTTGCTGATGTATTGGGGAGACGGCGTATCCTTGTTTACGGTTTCTTCGCTGATGGCGTTTGTAATATTCTCAATGGTCTATCACAAAACTTTACAGTTCTGGTATTGATCAAATTTATTAGTGGATTCATGTACGTTTTCTTATTCAATTTTTAGTAAAATTTATATAATTGTGCTATTCATACTATATTCGTATTTTCAGTGTGAGCGGACCATATGCCTCAGTGATGTCATACGCTACCGAATTTCATGGTACCAAAGATAGGCCTCGAGTTTTATTATTCGTTGGATTTGTTGGTTTCATTGGATGTATGGTTAATGCAGGTGATCTAATTATAATTATCATTTCTATCTATAATTTATTTATTTATCGTCTTATTTAGCCAATAATTCTTCTTATGTGGTTAAAGAAATGTTGTGAATAACATTACTTTTTTGTAATATATAAGCAACTGTGCAGAAGGTAGTTGTATTAGATGGGCAATTTATATTAATAACGTTTTTAAACCATCTTGCAGCTTTAGCTTGGGCTGTGATACCACGTAACTGGGCATTGATCATTGGTGACGATTTTTTTGTATACAATTCCTGGAGAATATATTTATCTCTTTGCGGAATGCCTATAATAATCGGCGCTGTCTGTTTAACTTTCTTCCCCGAAAGTCCAAAATTTTTAATGAGTCAAGGTCGTAATAAGGAGGCAATGGAGGTTTTTAAGACAATGTATTCTATGAATACTGGAGAACCAAAGGAAAAGTATCCCGTGAGTTGATGATTTAGAAATTTGTAGATAAATGACTGAAAATGCGAGTAATTACTTTTATTTCATTATTATTTTGTAAGAATTTTTGTTATCTTTATCAATATATAAGTATACAGGAGAGTCTGCAGGAACTCTCTGGAGTTCTATCCATATATACAATGCTTAAACTATTAACACACCGATCACGAAGTCTTCATACACGTCTTTATTTGGAAGACTTATTAAAAATGTACATTTATACTTTTTTGTCTAATTTTAGATTTTATCTCTGGAGAGAGAAGTGCCAGAAAATTATTCGCTTCAAACAGAAACTGCAATTCCATGTACTAAGAGTCTAAAAGCATGCATGCATCAAGGATTGCTGCAAATGAAACCTCTTTTCATAGGTCAATATCGTTCTAGGCTTCTTTTGGTGATTTCTATTCAGTTTTGCATTATGCTTACGTGAGTAATGTACAATGTTCAAAAGTATTCGTTAAGTCTAGCAAGAGACAAATTTGATAAAAGTATACTATTTATTTAATTCTAATTAAAAAATGCATCTTACTATCAGTTTCTTGGCATCAATGGTTCGATAAATATTAAGCGCTACTATAGATAATTTATCCTGGTGTACATTTGAACAGACTTTTCACCAATACTATTTCGACGGTTTAGATATAATACGATCCGGCTGTGGCAACCTCAGCTTTTTGCGATTGTCAATGAGATATCCAACATGCCGACTGACCCTTCCCGAGAACAACTAACATTTTGTGAAATACTGGATTATTCGACGGCAAGCAATGCAAATGCAACTGTCACAAAGAATATGACTGAAATTGTGGAATGTATTACGGTAAATATCGGTTTATTCGATCCATAAGTTCTGTGATTCTGTAAGAAATTGAGAAATTTCAATTTATCAACGTTATTTTCTGCTTGTTATAGAAACCAATGGATGGTTCAGTTTACCTTCACACAATAATTATTACGACTGCTGCATTGGGTTGCATCTTTATTGCTGGAGTTTTCGTCAATTTAATTGGCAATAAGAATCTCTTAAGTAAGTTTTGATTTTATCAACTGTAGTACAAGTTATTCAATATTTATTTTGCATATATACAACATTTTATTCAATAAAGTCATCTTGTCAACGAATGATTAAATTTCCGAATTGTGAAAGATATTCCCACGTATTGCAGGCGTATTGTTGTCATGCTGGCAATCTTTAGAATTCGCGATAATATCAGCTTTAATTTGAATTGACTTATGAAATAATTAATTTTCTGCCCTGAGAATATTTTGTCAAATGATGACAATATTTAAATTATGTTTATTTGCAATGTGTTTAGTGATCTGTTCCTTGGTGTCAATTGCTTGTGTAATGTGCCTCAATTGGTCACCATCGACCTTACTGACTGTCTCACTTACCTGTCTTTTCGTCGGATTGACAGCAACTTCGTTTCATTTAGTGGCTGGAATAACGATTAATGTATTTCCTACATCTTTAAGGTAATGTTGTGCTTTTGTAATTTTATTCATTTAGTATATTTTGAATGAAATATACATATATACGTACTTATACTACTTATAAGTAGTAAATGTTGTTAAACACGTCTTTTTACATCTTATTCAGATGTAATTATAACATCTTTAATATGTATTCACGTATTAATGTTACCAAGAAACATCAATAAGATTTCTAATTACTTATTACTATTCTTTACATTTCCAGAACAATGGCTGTAAGTCTAGCGATGATGGTAGGTCGGTTTGGTTCCCTATTGGGCAACGTTTTATTTCCTATTTTTCTCGAGTACGGATGCCTCGTAGCCATTATCGCATTAGCAAGTTTTCTCATCAGTAAGTATTGCATCTCATTTACGTTGTATTTGAACAAAGGTCCGTATACATTCCTCATATAGAAGTACGGTTTTCTTAAAAATGTTTATCAATCCGTGAGTTGCTCCGTTTTATCAGACTGATTAAAAGTTGTAACGAGATTTCATCCTTACATACAATATTATCCTATACTATGGAAATATCCATGAAAATCTAATAATTTAAAATCATATTAAATTTAAACTTAATTTTAATTTATACCTTTCTTGTACCTGTTTCAGTTTCCATAATACTTACGTTGTTCATCCGAGAACCCAAGGGAACTGTCAAGTGAATCACGTTAATTTACTCGTATCGTCATTTCTTACGTCAAGTCATCCAAGATCAAGATACTGAATAATTTTATATAAAATACGAATGCTGCATGTCAAGCATTTTTTTAGATTTATTCTAACGAACATTCACATTTACACAAAGTAAATATGAAGACTTCGTTTTTTATTATACTGGCGATGGTAACTGTGTATCATACATTTTTTACTATAAAAAAAATAGCTATCTTTTATACGGAATAGTTGCATGTATTTGTTTACATTGTTGAATGTAAACGAAATTTACAGATAATTAGTCTAAAAACAATTATTACCAACATAGTGCAGCGTAACATGCACCCCGATAAGATTGTAATAATTGTTTAAAATTCAATGATAATATTTTCGATTAAAAATTACTTTTTTATCAATAACAAATTTTACTTTTCAGATTAAAGCATTTTCTTTTCAACTTATTAGCCGTATATCATTTCCTATCATTTCCTATATATTTATTTCGTATTTTTATAAATATGTTACTTCTAAAATTAGAATATTGTTTAAAAAATAAGGCAAGTAGAAGTAGATAAATAAGTTTAATGGAAGGCTCGGCATTTTGACACAATGATCTACTGTACATCCTGATTTATTATTTATATACAATAGAATGTATGTCTAATTTTAATGGAATGTAATCAACTATATAATAAAATATTTTCATATTAATTTCATAGCTTAAACTTTATTTAAATCACCTGCTTTTGTATTCCCTGTTTTCTCAGGAATGAGGTTACAGCTCTGGACTTGTTATATATATATATATATATATATATGTGTGTGTGTGTGTGTGTGTATGCGTGTGTGTGTGTGGGTATCAATATACAAACTAAATGCGAGCTTAAATTAAATAAGATCCAAAAAAAAAAAAAAAAAAATTACGCAGGATTTTTAGGAACTATCGATTAAAAGATCATTTATAGGGACGAAAATCATTTTGTTTGGATTTTAAAAATATGAAAATAGTGGCAGGAAAAAAATTGTACGAATGGATGAAATGGAGAGCTATATTTTATAAGACAATCGCCCAACTAGACTGTAAACATCAGTTTCGAACAATCAAATTTAATAGGTAAATTATTAAATACACTAATAATAGGTAAATATTATCATTATCATACAGATTGAAAGTTATACATGTTAATTGTTTTTAACATCGTCGCATTTGAAGTGTACATCAATTCATTCGCACGATTTTGTACGCCAATAATTGTTGCAAAGTTTATTGTTGGGCCAAGTTAGATAGTATGACGGTACCTGAATATGTACTGAAGTCTACATAGATCACTCGGGTTGATAATCAGACGTATTATGTATAGTAAGATCAAAAATATGACAAGAATAGAACATGTGGTTATGAATCATGTCAGAAGGATTGAGTAAAACTCTGTATCAATTATATAGTGAGAAATACATTATATTTTTTTTTTTTTTTTTTTTTTTTAGTGTACATTTCGTATTGCTCTGTATATATTAGTGTTAAATTTATTACGAAAATTATAAGCGTTCTTATATATAATAAACTTCCAAAGAGGGCCGTCGTTATGTCAAGACTAAGGAAAAATAGTAAACAGAAATTTACTAAAATACATCGGCATGATAAGAATTCAAACAGATCAATTTATATTAAAACTGATGCATATAGACATTTTTAGCCTGTGTTAGGGAATCGTGGAGGTTATTATTGTAGTGAAACAAAGCAGTGAGGTGAGAAGTAATGAAAATACATACGCGATATAAACTCGTGAGATCCGGGTTGCACCCTCTGTTTGAACTGAGTTAATTTTACTGATTCTCTAATATTCGGTTATCGTGCTACTATTATTTTTGATTAATTTATATCATTTTTAATAGTTGAAATAAAAAATGTAGTATTGTCAAAACATTATGATTTAGATAAACGAGATAAATTTTAGCTAAATGTAATTAATAGATAATGAATTTTTAGAATGTTCTATTAATAATATTGTTTAGATCTTGAACGACGTTTGCTTATTAATCATACAAGACTTTTTTACGTTCATATCATAAAAGGCAGTCTTTTAAGCAGTGATGTGCCGTGACTCACCTTATAGGATATAGAGATGCATGATTGGCAACATTCTAACGTGGAAATAAAATTGTATCCTAATTAGAAATTTAATATATCACATTATTTCTAATGAAATTGAAAAGCACTCATATCATTGTATGCATCCAAGTATTACTCTTGTTCAATTTATAGGCCCCTATATAAATGTACAAAAATATTCCAATGTGTGAATGTACAACTTCACAACTTTTACTTTTTGACATATGTTTTACATACACTTTTACATAACACCAAATAATAATAAATCTAGATATAGGTATCATTCGAACTATACACGGGTATAGATAGATCCTCTATATCATGCAATCTAATTTGTTGTTATTTCATATTTTAATAATACCTTACTTATTTAACATTTGGATAATTTTATCTTGATGGTTCATAGAGATTCAGACTTTATTTATAAATCTTGAGGAATATTCATTTCCCTTTGTGGAATTTGACTTGTCATCGAGGAAGATGTACAGAGATGGAATCGATGAAGTTTTAAACGTTTCCAGCTAAACGTATTCCCGTATTTAATTAGTTTAATTAATTCAAATATGATTTTATTTCTGGTTGATTAAAATCGAGTTCGTTTATTAAATCTTTATTTAAACGATATCATATTGATGATTAACAAAGATTCTACAACACTTGTTGCATTTACATCCGGAACGTTTCGGTGTTCCAGATTCCATAAGATCCTCCGTTTTTTTATTAATCCTTTGTTCGCAGTGAGAGGGATGGTTGTCCTGATTTACAGATTAATAAACTGGATCTTGAGGTGGAGCCCGCGCATTTATCGGGGTCATCGCCACCGCGTTCGACCTATTATCAACGAGCTTTAAAGTCGGTAGTCCTTGAAGTATTTCTTCAAATGAAACCACTTATTTTGTAAGGTGTATCGAAATAAATTTATAAATTAGATTTCTATTAAGTTTTTCTATTAATAAAGTCGTCAGTTTGCATGGTAAAAAATTAAGTAGTTAATTTCTACTTTTTAATATAATATAAGAATGTCCCATGAAATTTTTGAAAATTTGAAAAATAGATCTATTTATAAATCAGTCTTACGTTGGCACTGACCTAACCTAATCCTCAGTGCTCATGTTTTAGGAACATTCTGATGTATCCGTTTACAAAATAAGTTCTAAATATTTAGAACTTATTTTGTATCTGTGATCGCTGTCTATACGTTGATGGTGCACTGGTAAATCGTATTGTTAATAAACATAATGGTCAGTGAATATCTGCTTACTGTTATTTGACATAGTATGAATTATCCAAAAATTTTAGTACAATGGGGTATAATATTTCATGACAAAATTCCTATTCCTTTTTCAGTTATCTACGTTCTGATTTCAATTGTCATCAATTTGACTTCAATGAAATGGTCAACTTTTTGGCTAACTTCAGTCGAGGACTACATTCGTCAACTGCATAACGTATTTCTAACTACCGGTATGGGTATACAACTGTTACGATTTGTATAAATTTGTTTTGTAATAAATGGTATTTTTTTAATCTTTATTGGGCGCGTTTTCGCGTGCTCACACTTGTTGTTCAAATCCTGAGTAGACCAAATAGCAAATTATTGATTTTAAGTAAAAATATTACTTTAAATAACTTGTTGTTTCTCAACATATGAATTTTGTTTGAACGGAATAGTCACAATAATATAGTTGTTTTCAGGACAATGTTCGTGTATGTCTTGTTTGATTGGTGATGCACCATTAATATGTAAGACATGGTTTATTTATGTAACAGTCACAGCAGTAATGAATTAGTTAAATAAAATAAATAAAACTCAATGTTGCAGTTGGGGCAACGTTGAAAGGTTCGTTTTATTTACTGCAACGATAAAGCATCAACTCGACAGTTTTATCCTGGATTCAATATATATATAAGTCGATGTTTATTTATTCTTCGCATAATCATCTTATTCCGTAATTGCGTTGTGTTCTGGCGTTGTGATGTTTTATAACATAAATGTACAAGTTTAACATGTTTCGGAGTGCAGTATGACGATGCTGATGAGTTCACTTCACACAATCATGTTGTTATTTAAAGACAAATTTAGATAAGTTTTAGTTTTTACCAGTGATACGACCTTTCCAATTTGTAGTGAGTTATAATGATGGTTTTCTAAAGCACTGTTCCAGATGGTTATTTAGATAATAACATCGGATATTGATCCTCCAAATTTTCAAAATTACTGTTAAGTAATTTTATGGATTACTTTTATTTATTAAAATAATGTCATTCTATAATTATATATTTATACTCCTATTATATATACACTACCAATTCATGGTAGGAACATGTATAGAAGTCCTTCTATTGATTCATTAGAAGCAAATTGACAATTGAATTCAGAATGTAGATAACTGAAAAAGGTCATGAAATATTATATCACATTGTACTAAAATTTTTGGACAATTCATTCTATTTCAAAGAGTAAGGAGATATTCACTGACTATTATGTTTATTAACAATACGATATATGTAACAAAAACGTGAATGAATCATCGAAGATCTCACGAGAAGCACATGAAAATTTCGTTTCTTTCTAATGGACTATTCTTATTAATGTCATAAAATATCACTTATTGTTATAGAAAACACATGAAAATATAATATAATATTACGAAGAAAAAAAAAACAATAAACAAGAACGTACGAGAAATCGTTGCAACATTTTTCTGAGTTGGATTTTTAGCAAAAACTCTGCATTACTTGTTGATACATTGCATGCGGCTTATCAGTTAAAAACTAAATATCACATACACTACACTGACGGATAGGATCTGTAAATTAACTTAGGAACGGATACAGAGATAAAAATCGTTTAATTAGTGAATTGCGCATTCTCGTTCCAAAGTCCATAATGCACGTATCATATGAAATATTAAATGTCTACTTGACCATTGCATAATGTTGACTTATTTTAATAAAACTCCTAATAAAATTTATAATATTTGATAATATCAATATAATAAAACGTATAGAATAAGAAGTGACAGAAAATCTAAAAGTGTTCCTAATAGTTTTTATTTTTTTTTTTATTTTTACTTAAATAAAGTAATTAATAAACTTCATAATAAATATTTTTCATGCAAAGGTGATTTGTAACTATAATTAAAATTAAATATAAAAATCCCTAGTGTGAAATTATCAATTTTTTTTTCTAACGCTCTCCTTTTTTCCTGTGTCTTATGGTAAATATCTGAATTATCTAAGAATTAGCTAAAAATGTTTTGATTTCTACCAAGATTACATTATTTCGTAAGTAAAATAATGTTATAATCACGTCTTTTACACTCATGATAATTTTTACCTAAAATTATTTGGAACTAATAATATTTCTTGAATTTAATGACTGAAAATCATATCTTTTACACACACACGGTATTGACTATAGAGTGAAAGACGGTTCTTACTTTCTGCTGATATTGCTAAACACGAAAAAAATGTACACACATTTGTTTCTTAAATAATCAATGCAAATCAAAAGTGATAGAAATTAAATCAAATGGTACGAAATAGGCAACAAAAATAATAATACCACAGAAGCTTATATAGAAAACCCTTACAAAAAGGTAAACATAGAAAATTTGGACATTACACTATTAGTGTAAATAGTGCTCAATATTTCTTGTATATAAAGGGAAGATAGCACAATTTGTGCATGAGCAACGTTAAAAACAGACAATATAGTACATAAATTGGCTAAAATAAAGATAATTTATTAAGGATTACTAAATTTTAAAAGAAAATAGAGGAAAATGCATGATAACATTTTTTATAATTATTATGAAACTGATATAACTATTGAAGATTATTGTTTTCACACCATAGTGATAACTGTAACAAGACTTCATAAAACAAATTGTAAATGGTTATGTCTCATTTTAATCCAACAGAACACTAATTTACTCTGAATCTTATTAATTTCATTTCGTCGAGTTTACTCGAGAGTCTTAACTAAGGAAGGAATAACTGAAAAGAATGCGGAAAAGATGTAAATAATTTAGTAGTGGCACAAATTCTGAATTAAGAATGTGATGTTTTCAGGCTGTGTACAGTTAAATCGAGAGAGCAATTAACCCTTTAACATCAAGAGTGACGTTATGTCGCTCCTCAATTTCGAGCGTATGAGAAACAAAAGACGCATGATAATATTAGTTCCTACTCAGTACTTTAAACGACACCTATGCTATGGCACCGATGTAGTGTGAACTCAAAATAGTGTAAACCTATTGATAATTCATTTGCTTCTAATTGAATCTCTATTAAAACTATTGAAAAAGTTTTCGACGTTTCTTCTGCAGATTGTATGTACAATTATTTTACTATTATTTTAAATCTATATCATCATATGTTCATGTGACGATTCGAAATGAATCAAGCGGCATTTCCAAAAATAGGATGTAAAATAATTAATTTTAAGTTCACGACCGAATTAGAAATGTTCTCGGATTTAAAAGTGTTTGCATGTGGAATGTATAAGAATGAGAAAAGTGATAAATATCCATAAAGCATCATTTGTAGGTGTTTGTGTGAGGTTTATTTTGTAATTATACCTTCTGTATAATAGTGAACATTTAACTTATCGATTGGAAAATAAAAGGTGGTTTTTTTCTTTTGAGGAAGAGACTTCTTAAAATGAGAAAAATCTGCACTTATACACGAAAGTAGTATAATGTTGCTTCACTTGAGTCACGTACTTCTTAATCACTTTGTTTACTAATTGCTCAATCTACTATATTTATCATATAGTCAACTTCATAAACTAATTGTTTACATATTTATTTGATTAAGTGTTTGTTTTAAAATATACCAATTATAGGATTGTCGATGTCGCTCATTGGAGATTCTGAGTCACAAATACGAAATTAAATATCAGATCCTTTATCAAGCAAATTTTCAATATTTCATTTATTGAATTCGACATTTTCAAATTTTTGATGTTACTAAAGAATTTATATTCTTGTGTTCGACTTGAAAAATAAGAAAAGAAATAAATAATTGTTATATATAATAATAAATTGTTAAAAATAATTAAAACCGGCGAATATGTAATGAAATTATGTATTTTACATATATTTTTAAAAATTTTAAATTAATAACATTCAAGGAATATGTATTATATGGATATGATGTTTTTGGAATCCGTGCATGCGTTTTCTACTAGGTATAACATATGCCGGATACGCACGTATATAAATAAATAAAAATGCGATTACACTGCAGTTAAGATTTATTTTATATTATATATTTCTTGCGCATATGTATACGTCCGCCAAAATAACTTCTTCATGAAAAATATTTTATAATGTTAACATAATAGTAACGTTAATTAAAATAGTATAGGTTTGTAGAAGTAGATTTTATATAAGGATATGTATGTATCTTTGGATTCTCGTATGCCGTCCGTAATTCCAAAGATTGCAATCAGGAGCTTGCATTTCTAGGTTGACACTTGATTAATCAGTGTTAAATAAGTTGTCCTCTTCGATTTCCAATAATTTAATTTTTTTTTAATAACGTATACGGTTATATTTATTTCATATGTTTATATCGGCCAATTTTTGTAAAAACTTTCAATAAATTTTTCGAAAACTACTTTTTACTGTAATTTTAAAGATAGCTCCCCCCCCCCCCCCGTACACCGCGTGCAGACGTGAAAGAAGAAGCGCCTGTTTTATCATTTCTATATTATATTTCGACATTAAAAATGTATATTCCGTTATCGGGATGTCATTTTAGGCGTCCCCGAAATTTAACATTTCGCAATTGTTACTTTATTTAAAATGTCCTTATATTTGCGTACCAAAAATAAGTTATGACGTTGAAATCCCAGTGACGAAAAATAATGTATCAATATTGAGCCTGGAATATTATACGTCTTTCACATAGAAATAGTACAATTGGGGTGCTTTCAATTCTAGTCAGAGTCGAGATCTTTCAGAATCTACATTTGGAGATCGCAAATCATGAATATAGAATCGTGACAGTTAATAGAAAAATTCCATAAGATATCGACGACATAGCTGCAACTTGTCATTAATTACTTTGTGGTTTAGCCGCATGCGTGAGGAGGTGCACGTCACGAGCATCATTATGTCCACTCTCGCGTTTCAAGTAGTAACAGCGCGATTAGGTTGAACTAATTTTTTTCCTACAGAAATATAAACTAGAAAGATACAGTTTTGTGTACTATTATTATGATATGGAAATATATATCTATCTATATATATTTAGATTTTACGGACGGAATGTGATCGCAGCAATAAATATAAGATTTATTTGATCTACAAACATACTATAATTTTAACAAACATATATACTTAAATTACAAATAACAGCTGTGATTGCCTTCTTAATTGATTATTTAGATATGCGATCGAAGCGCGCGAAGCTGATCCGGTTATCGCTGGATCGCATGAGGCTGACAAATCCTATGGCCGTGTGACGAATATTTTTTTTTGGTACCGCATTGCCATAAAATTATATATATGTAGAGAAACATATGTTGCATGTCGTTAGTGTGAGGAGATTTAGAAATGCGAAACAACACGAAAAACCCAAAATCCCTATATACTCCAAACTCTACAATCCCAAATGCAAAATCGCAAAAACGCAAAAATTTAATTTGGGGATAATCACATGGTGCAAGATTTGAATGTCAGATATACTTAAAATAAATATCAAAAAGTTCGAAATTTGGTATTTTTAGAAATCTTTGATTTTACGGATATAGGAAACAGAACAATTGCGAAAACAGAACAATTGCAGCGAGGCTGATGTCCCAATAAACATCGCCCGAGTGTATATGCAATGCGTTTTCGGCCGCGATATGTACAGTACTTGTTGTCACATCCGTATGAAAATTCGGAACACGGTTCCTATCTTATTTCCACTGGCATTGCTTTAATCAATAAATATTCCAATTAATATTTTATTATTTGACTCGAGCAATATATATTTCATTACTGCTATATATTATTCGGGCACACTATTAGGAATGTGACATACAGGATTTATTTGATCTACAAATATATTATAATTTTAAAAAACATACTTCAATTAATAACAGCTGTAATTACCTTCTTAATTGATTATTTAGAACGTCCTATATAAATCATCGCAAATAGAATAAAAGAATAAAAAATATCATAATAATCGAAAAAAGTACTTTATCAGCATAAGATTTCTACTATTCAGAAGGATGGTGTCGGTTTAAAGATTGACGATATGATAAAGTATGTCACGTCAATGATTAATGAGATTTTTGTGCAACATTTTATTCAATATAATTAAACGTAAATAAAATTGTCGCAGTGTTAAAATCAAATTAAAAACGAAAAATCTTTATTTGTTGTAGATGAGTATTTAATAAAAATATTTAATTGTAACTTTGCAGCTTTTCAAGTATGAGATTCATATGATTTACGGCTACTGGAGTGTGTAAAAATCTGTCATATGATACAGACATCCTGTCTTTTAATGATTAATCCAAAACAGTTCCATTAAAGCAAATTGTAATATATGTCGACTCGCAGAAATCATAATCAATGTTTTTTTCCCTTTTTTTGTTAGGTATTGTTAAATAAAAATTTAATCGAAAGATATTATTTTGTCCTATACAAATTTTATTTTATATATTTAATAATAATTTAACGTGACAAATATTCAATTTGAATTAAAAATAAAAATGCGTTTGCTGTTGTGTAAAATATTGGCTTGCTGTTATATAAAATGTTAACTGTTATATTTTCCAATGTATACCTCTAGCGTTTCTCCAAACCACAAAGGTTTATAAATGAATGATTGGTCTGGAATCGTTCATATTATATAATGAATGAATAAATGAGAATACAGTATGTACATGAGCATCGTCAACATTGTTTCAATTTATCTGATGAAGATGCTCAGAATGTATTTTGATCTAGAACTGAATGCAATAACAATCGTTCTAACAACAGTTGTTCGATACAATTATTATTAATAATACCATTAAGATGTCTGTTTGAGTTTACTGGAAAATGTTTAAAGTTTTCCATAATATTAATTCTTTTTCCGTATCCCCTGGATAAATCTTTGTAGTAAAAGACTTTGGACATTTTTTATAATATTTATGGAGCTTGGTAGAAAATTTATTTTTTCCTGAATACAAAAACTTTAAAAATAATCTGTAATAAGACCGAATGAAAAATCCTGATAGATCTGTTCTAAAAAATGTACAAATGAATAGAAAAATATTAACTAATTTACAATGTGTCTAATTTGAACTGCAATTGTACAAATTTTGAATACAAATACAATATCATGAAATCGGGAATCGCTATTGAAAAAGAGTACTTTTACGTACTCTTATATATCATTAAAAAAAAAAAAATAAGAATAATAAGTATATAAAACTCTGCCGTAACGTTCCTTTTACTGAACTAACCTCTTTTGACAATATGATTCCAATGTTATCGATACTTTCATAATTTAACATTACATTCAAAATATAAATATGAAATAATAATACAAAGAAATAAATAAAATAACAAAAAGCTACAATGTTTAGTATAATATAAAGTAATTTAGTCACTGAACATATACTCTTATCGCGAAAATATTCATCCGCAACACTGAGTTAAATATATACTGATTCCACACCAAGATTACAGGTTGTTGGTTTTAAAATCTATTTCACTAACATCTTTTGATTTAATTACGCATTTGACATAACACGTGTGTCTTACGAAACTGGCCTTCAAAGTTCAGGAAGCGAATTACTGTGCCGTCGATATAACGCATCTTCATAAAAACATTAGCTTTGTACAAAATACAATGAATTTTGAGAATATGCATTTACCGATGAAAAATGCTAGTCTTTTGTATAGATAAATATCCGTTTTTATCTACAATATATTTGGCAAGTCCCAAGGCATTGAAGAACAGTTTGGAATTATTGTATCACGAGTTAGGGCATAATACAAGGTGTCCTGACATAATACGTGTGTCCAAACATAATTTATAATAGTAAATTATTTTCAAATATAAATGTATATTTATTATAGGTTCGATAATATTAGCATTTTATTAGATCAAACAACGAAATGAGGGCTTTTATTCAGGATAAAGTCACTTTTGGCTTGATATGTACAATAAGTCTTTTGTTTTTCTTTTTTTTTTTTGTTTATACCCAAAAATGCAGATCTTCTTCAAGCTCCATATGTTGGGCTGTAACGTCACTTTTCATTTATTCAACTATATAGCCTGAAAAAGATTGATTCCTACTAAAAATCTCGCAATTTCTATGATGCATTACTCTGTTTTCCGCTTTTTATAAAAACGTCATCTGATAAATGTACCATTTTTAATGGGCACAGCTTAATTTAAAAAAAGATGAAAATAAAAATTTGTTACAATCATACCTTTTATTTTAACTTGTAATGTGTTGTATTGGATTTAATTAATTTTTATTAAGTTTTAGTAGATTTTAAACTACTTTTAAATTCGTTCATGCCAAAAACATTATCGTTAATTTATCTTTATAATAAGCTGGCGCGGATATATATCAAACGCTTTAATGTTTGTGCCATTCTGACTTATCTTCAAAAAATCCAAATAATTCATTAGGATATTATGGTAATGAAATTTTATTCAATGTATATAGCTAGTATACAGATTGTATTACTTCGAATAAATGGGGTAACTGATAATAATCCACGTGCCTACGTTTGTATTATTGCATTTGTGGACATAGACTTAGTACTGAGCTTAAAATAGACATACGTTTATTGGTACATATTTGAACAGATGAAATTTCGGAATTTTTGAGTCCTAAAACAGATTTTAGATTTGACGAAATATTAATATTTTATAAATGATATTTCTGTCATTCTGGAGGCGTTAATTTATACAACACGTGGAGATTTTAAATTATGAATATGACTTTTGTTAGAGTTTATTTATGGGTATAGTTAATAGCACCACGAAAATCGTTAATTTGGGTAATATCCGAAACATTTGAAACAAAAATTACAATTTCATATGCTTTAACATTATTATAGGTTTTTCTTTTAACAACATTATTATTTGAATTTAAAGATATCAATTATGTACATGCAATTGTGTAAGATTTTATATACTCTTTAATAATAAGTATATATTGTTATTAAGATATATGTATATATATATCTACGCACTTGTTACACTATTTTTATATCAATGGCAAAAAATCTTACATATATAGTTCCATATACTTAATTATTCCTTAAATTCAAAGATTATTCGTGTTGTTCAAGAAACCAACAATTTAAAGTTAGTGAAATTGTAATTTTTTTGGAATTGCAAATTACAATTACAAATGCTCGTAAATGAACAGCAATAAAAGTCATATTCACATTACTGTATACTATATGTACTATATATATACTATACATACTATATTCATGCATATGCTGAATAAAATATAATATTCTATTAAACTATTGTAAGTGTTTCTTTTGTGGCCAGCAAGTAAATTTAACACTTCATACTATAATGCAGTTTTTTTGATCATGCGAAACTGTATAAAAGAATTTATTTATATTTTTTGTTCTTTTATAGAAGTTTTTGTTCTTTTATACAATTTTGATTTTAGGGTATATTGGAAAATTTTGTATTTTGCCGATGCAGGAAATGAATTATTCCAGTTAAATATTACTATATTCATATAATACTTTCACAAATTAAGAGTACTTCAAATCAAACATTGGTTATTCTATGTTTACATTTCAGTCGCTTACTCCGTATATATCAGATACAAATTTCACGATCCACTAACATCATTATCATAAACACTAAACTCGTGCCTCAAATATGTTTTCTTCCAAGTAATCGTACTTCAATTTTTACGAATAACTAATATATAAATGGAATTTCTATATTTAAGCCTATAATACGTAAATCACGTCATCGTAAAATTTTATAATTTCAAGGTCCATTTGTTTGTCGAGAAATTTCTTCTTTTACAAAATATTTGTAACAATTATAATTCATGAATTCATATAAACCATACGTAAATCAATAAAGAGAAAATAATATATTTAAGTACTTACAGAAATAACTTAAATTACAGTTATGACAAAATGTAATTAACAACAATAAATATCATAATTTGACATCCACAGAACGGCATAATATAATTCAATACGCCTTACAGGCATAAATATTAATATTAATCATATTTTCAAAAAACGAATAATATACATAAATGAGCTGTACAAAGTTGTTCAGCAACTGGTGAATAATTTTATGCACAAAAGTTTCCTAGAACTAGATCTTTTAGTTGACTTTTGCGAACAATGCAAATTTGTGTGAAGGGCCAAGCTAATTGACAATAGCAATCGAATCTAATTATGATACCGGACTTTATTACTTGAAATTATGCAAAGGATCATCTTTTCTATATATATATATATATTATTCGCCAGTTGTTGGAAACCTTATGTAAATGTAGCTAAAATTCGGCAATCTAAAAAAAAAAAACACCATAAAATGTGTTAAATGATTAAAATTGACAACATTTTTGTATTAGACGTAAAAATACCAGTTTGCGAGCAATAATTTTAATAGACAATAGGGTTTAAAAGTATTGTTTACTCATTAGATTCATATCTGTTTGGTACTGAACTGAGTAAATACCGTAATAATAGCCAGGACCGAATTTAATCTTCTAGATACCCCAATTTGCCTACAAAGATAAAAGTTGATTGGCTACTGAATGTAATAAATTTGCGACACCGAAATAAATCGTCTTACATTTAGTCTCTAAAAAGTGCCTCGTCTCTTCATCGTCTACAGTATCACTTCATCATTCGTTAAATCATTTTATTTATTCCCGCGGAGTGACTAACTTCCGCAGAGTCTTTACCATGACGCCTAGAACCGATGATCCCGTACAAATGGAGGAAATCGATACTAATTTAAATAGTAAGTAAATATATAGAGCATGTAAATTAATTATTTAAATACGAGGAAATTGTACTAGATGTAAATTGTATAAAATTGTTTCGATTTGTTAATTAAATTTTTTACAATATATTCTTTAATAATTACGAAAGATATTATTTTGATTATATTTGCAATAAATGAAATGTGTCGTGAAAATTAACGCAATACATGGCTGAAAAACTCGAAAATTTATTACTAATTACTGAACATGATACAAGAAGTGTGCTGAATTTGTGGTTAGAATTCAAGAATGCAGAAATTTTCTAATATATTGTTGGGAATACCTTATAAGGAATTTACTCCACGATATTATGAAATGATTTACCATATTTATTGTTCATTCTAATATATTAGAATAAGGCAATTCCTCGTCAATCATTTTTGTTATCGAAATTGGTGGATTTCAAAATCGGCCAAAAATAACCGTGCGTTAAAAATTAAAAGCCATCATGTCTTGAATGTAAACCCAGTGAAATGATTTATGAAGGCAAATGAAATTCTCGAATTTTCAACTATAATCTGACCTATGAACGTAATAAATCCTGTGGGCATGTGTTACAAAATTATTGATAATGAAAAAGTCCGTACCAGACGTACTATTGTTACATATTTTAATAAATCAACTGATTTTTTCAAAGTTGAGATGTACTATCAATATATTATAATTTGCACTTTATAAAGTGAAAATGTTCCTATACAACAGATAATAATTTAGAAATATCACATTTCTATATATCATTATCATGTTCAACTTTATCTATGATAAATTAACCTTAAATGTATTGACAACTTTTAAATCTTTAAACAATATTCTACGGTTGACTTACGGTACTTAAATATTTCCTAATATTATTAAATTAATATCAAATACCAAGTACTTTCAGCTATTGTAAGCAAATAATAATTTTTTTTTTTTTCGTTAGTGGAAAAAGGAGGGCAATATAATTCTAAGGTCTATAAAAATTATAAAAAGTCACTTAAGTTTGAGATCGCAACTAGTTAAAGCTTTTGTCGAAATGTATAGAAGAAAGGAGTTAAAATTTCTTCACGACTTACAAAATATTCACTTTCTTGAAAATTTTTTTTTTAGGCATTGAAGCTTTCATTGAAGCTTATGTCACCTGTACATACATATATATTGTTAGTAATTGAATGTTACGCTATACAGTTTTACATATATTTATATCCCACGATTTCAATAAGAACTCGAAAACGTACTTAACAGGCTTGTATGTAATTAATACGAAATAATGTTTTTTTTTTCTGAATACACAGTGATGGATAATATGGCTTTTAATGTTTTACATATGACTTTTGAAAATTCCATATTTGTCAAACGACGAAGAAAATCAATTTGTCACGGGTGACCCGTATAAGGGCACTTGGATTCAGCATTCGCACAATGAAGATTTTTGTTATATTAAATTCTAGTCCGATACCAGTATGCGCATCAAAAGATGATGCTAAATCAGCATCAGTCCCAATTTATCGTGCTTAATTGATGGCAGGGATATTGAATAGAAATTAATGATCTGTATCGATCAGTATCTTAGCCGTTACTTTTTAGTGCCTTTTAGTACCAAAAAAGAGTAATCAAATTTGATGTTTTGTGCTGTATGATTCTGAATGCTTAATTACTTTGTAAACTACAAATTCATGGATGTTTTTTATTTTCATTAAAATATTAATACTTATTATCTTTTTAATTATATGAGATTTCGAATCTGAAAATAATTTGCTAACAGTTTTTTATAATTATTTTAATTATTGTAATTATTGTATTTATTATTTCTGAAATATATGTCATTACATCTTTTGAAATAAACATTGCTTATTATTTTTTAGTCGACATATCTATGCCTGAAGAAAAACCAGCCGATTTCGAAAAAGCTGTATCTGCAGCTGGATATGGAAAATTTCACGTTTTACTCTTTTTGGTTGTTATACCTGCGGCGTGGTCGTCGAGCATTGATACTACGAATTTGTCGATGATATTATCATCGGCGGAATGTGATTTGGGACTTACATTTCTTCATAAGGGCATTTTAAATGCTATCACATACGCAGGTAATAATCTGAATATTATCTTATATAATAATTTTATACTACATATATTCATCTGCATTTAAAACAATAGGAATGGTTAGCAGTGCTTTATTGTGGGGATTTTTGGCAGACGTAATTGGTAGACGTCAAATCCTTGTTTATGGATACATCGCTGATGGCATCTGCAATATCCTCTGCGGATTGTCGCCAAATTTCTCAACTCTATTAGTCTTCAAGTTCCTTAGTGGATTCGTGTATGTTTCAAACCTTTTTTTGCATATTTTCACGAACACCAAAAAAGGTTCATTCCAAATAAAAGGATATCTTAAATATAATCGATTTTTGATTCCCTCAATTTTATACAAAATACATTTGTTCACGAGATTTTTTAAAGGATAAGTTACTGTTAATTTTTCGTTAAGAATTTAAAATCACATTGGTGTTTAAATGAAACTCGTGCTGGTTGGGGAATCAATAGTAAATGTAAACATTTGTTTTGATTACAGCATAAGTGGTCCATTTGCCACAATAATGTCCTATTGTGCAGAATTTCACTTATCCAAGGATCGACCACGAGTAATGCTCGTCGTCGGTACGGCCATATTCATAGGGTGTATTTTTACTGCAGGTATAGTATAAACATAGAAAGAGCTTATATATAATACACAAAGAGATTATATATAATACACTAAGCATATAATTCTCCAAAGTTTACTCCACTTCGATGATTAACCAATAAATTCTATATCATTTTTCAAAGACATAATTTCGTAATATATATGATGATATAAATAAAATATTTTTAGATAAAATTTTCTAAATATTTTGGAGTGAAATTTCACTCCAGAAGGAGAGACAATACATAAGTGTTGGGCACAGTTATAAATGCCGAAAATTCAAACACTATTGTGAACAATTTAAGAATAATTAATAAAATATTGCGGTCATCATTTCTTTTTTGCAGGTTTAGCTTGGGCGGTAATACCCCAATCATGGTCTCTAGTCATTGTTGAAGGTTACTATAACTACAACTCATGGAGAATATTTTTGTCTTTGTGTGGTCTCCCTATTCTTATTGGTGCGATTGGATTCAGCTTCTTCCCAGAAAGTCCAAAATTCCTTATGAGTCAAGGACGTAACGAGGAAGCTCTAGAAGTCTTTAAGAAAATGTATACGCTAAATACTGGTCGACCGAGCGAAACATATCCAGTAAGTAGAATTAAATTTTCAGAATAAGAACCTTATTTCCCTTATTTTCCACAGACGTGATCTTCGATTTCCTTACTTATTCCTGAAAAGGCTTGCCAAAGGAACAAAGGTTTTGAAAAACTAGGAAAAGTTCAACCAGATGCATTTCACGTGAGTTGCAAAATTATTTGTAACTCACTCCCATTCCGCTTTCCGTCATTCCTGCTTTCCTTATCAAATAATTAAGAGAACACTAATACTTTTATTGTATTATAACTGACTGCTTCTAATTTCGTTAAATGTTTTTTATTTTTATCTTTTCAACAGATTAAGTTATTGGAAAATGAAGCTCATAGTTATTCTATGAAAGAATCGTCTACCGAGACTGAAGTGTGTCAAAAGTCTTTGAAAAGTTGCTTGAGAGAAGGGCTTTCTCAAATGAAGCCATTGTTCATTGGATCGTATCTTCCTAGACTTCTCTTGTTGATTGTTATGCAATTTTGTATTATGCTTACGTAAGTGGTCAACTGATTTACAAATATTTTCGATACAATGTTTTTTGGTTATACTTAGTTCTCAAAGTTGAAGTTCAGATGCTAATATTTTGAAATCTACTGCATCCTTTAAAGAAAATTTTTGTTTCGTAATTTTTTTTCAAACTTTTATTAACAATTATAAAACTTTAATTCTATATAAGATTGCATCATACATAACTCGAGCTACCTTATAATTTATTTACTTATTTTCAATATATCTTGACATAATTTAAGCATGTTGCATTATGTCCATTTCTGTATAACATATATATATATGTTCTGTATAACGTATATATATATCTTATCAAATAATTAAAAAAATCATAATTGAAAAAAGTTGAATAAAAAAAATATGTATATGTATTTTTTAGGTCTAATACCATTCGATTATGGCAGCCACAGCTTTTTGCCTCTATAAAGGAGCATACGATGTCATCGGATTCTGAAGAGACGTTTTGTGAAATTCTTGACAAAACGGTTCTATCTAACGCTAACAAAACTGTTGCGCTGAATGGCACCAATGTCACGACGTGTGTGTCCGTAAGTAGAAACGTCTAATTTGTTACACTGGTAAAAATGTCATAATTAATGTACTGTACATTAATTTTCACAATAGAGTATATATGTTGTGTATACAGTGTGAAGGATTAATGAACATGTACTGGAAGTTTATTGGAAGTTTTTTTTAAAGTGTATCTTACAAAAATAAATAATGTTAAACATTTTATTTTATTTTTTATGTTATTGTTGAATCAGCTTTTGTCATTTAACTTGTTTTATATAGTAAAACAGTAAAAAGTTCGGTTTCTTTTCTTAAATGTTGACCATTAAAATAATATTTGCAATAAAATCATATTTGTAAATTGTCAGGAAATTTCGAATACTAATTACACTATTTACAATTATAACAAAAAATGATGTATTGTTATTAATGATGAGAAAATTTGTGTCATTCTTTCATTATAGATAATTAATTTTAGATAGAGAATAGATAAATAAAATATTATTCTTCTTTTTTCGGTATTGTTTGAAGGCGCCAATGGACGGTTCCGTTTACTTAGATACTATTATTGTATCTATTGTTACAGCTTGTACAGCATCGTTTGCAAGTGTAATTGTCAATTATGTTGGCAATATTAGACTCATATGTAAGTGTACGGACAAAAAATGCAAGTGCCTGTTTATTTTTAATATTCTAATATTTTTTATTTTCACAGTAATTAGTCACACTATTGCGATAGCGGCTATTATGTACATGAATTGGTCAACATCTGCACTTGTAACTTTAGCTCTTACTTGCCTATTCGTCGGATTAATAACCACTGCAACTAGTTTAGTAATTAGCCTCGCTGTCGATCTATTTCCTACAAGTTTAAGGTAATTTTAATCCTGACTTTACGTTTACCTTATACAATATTTAACCCTGGTAAAAAAGTGGATAGAATCGTATAGAATCGGATTCCAATTCTATCCGGATTTTAAAGAAACGGATAGAAATGGATACATTTTCTGTACATTTCTATCTGTTTCTTTAAAATCCGGATAGAATTTTAATCCGATTCTATACGATTCTATCCACTTTTTTACCATGGAAGAGTCCTCCAGGAGGACGGACAACTAAAAATCAGGCCTTTGAAGGAATTATTTCTTTATAATTTTTGAATTCAAAATTTTATTGTTAAGGAGATTAGTTGAAAGAAAAAGAAGTATTGTTTCAGGAAAACATTTAAAACCACGAAAAATAATTTATTTAACTACGTTTACTTATAATTAAACAATATTATATTTTTAATGACAGTTTCCAAAGTTCATAAAAAAATCATGTATTGTAGTTTTGAGGGATCTTGTTCACGAGTTTTCTAAAATTTTACAATTGTTCAATATTTTTTTAGTAGGAAAGTTAAATTGTTCATACAATAAATTTGTTAAATCTTTTAACGATACCATTATTATGAAATATGTTTAAAAGCAGAATTATATATTATATTTTCTTCTAAGGTCTGATTTTCAAATTGAACAATTTTTCAATATAAATTACAAATAGAGGGGAAATTAAATTGGAAATTAGATTGAAATCATATTCATCACTCGAATTTTATTTCAGAACAATGGCTGTAAGTTTAGCGATGATGATCGGCAGATGTGGCGCTCTTTTAGGAAATGTCATGTTTCCGATTCTGTTGAATTCCGGGTGTTTCATTGCTATAGGATCACAAGCAGCGTTTTTAATAGGTAAGTTTTATTAAATTGTTTTATAATTTTATATTTATTTTGTTTTGTATTAAACATGTGTTTAAAACATCTGTAAATTGTTGTATAACGTAATTAGTTTATAATGGAGGTAAAAAAAGAGATTGATGGCAAAGCTAATCTATCACCTATGCAATTGAAAATGTGCAATTTAGCCTCAATACTCTTCCATATTATAAGCATTATTCTTTTATAATATATATATATATATATGTTTGCATACTCCCCCGTATTCCCATTCGGCTTATGATATATGTTCTACGTATTATAGTGTATTAGTATATATGTGTTTATTATATAGTATTATAAATTGGTGTATAATGTTTACTATACATTAAAATTGAAACGTATTTAAAAAAATGCGATCATTAATATATGTACTTACAAAATAAACAATTACATAATCGTATTAGCATGGCTCATTGGAAAACTGACAGTAAGGTTAAATTCTATAGTATTATTCCATTTATCTTGTACTACTTGAAAATATTTGCCTTAAAGTTAAGCGCATACGGCATGCAATAATCAGTATAAACTGTAATCATCAAAATAATATAATCAAGTTTTCAATAAATCACGTTCTCACACGTTTCGTTCTCACCATGAAGTAAGATTTATGATTAAGGTAAATGCTCCAGTATTCCAACTCTTATGTAGTGGGTCATGTTAGTATTTAAATACAAATTGAACGTAATATACTACATATCCTCTAAAAGTTCTGCAATTAAATTTTCAATTAAAATCTTAAGTTCACCCTAGTAGAAAATGATGCCAGTTTCTACCCACTTTTTCTGGCCTCTATATATATTTTAAAAGTAGTGGAGTCCAGAAGCAATGGCCATAAACTGGTCTTATTTTCTACTAGGGCAGAAAAGTTAGGAAATTAGTTCCATTTCCATTTCCAAGTTCCTTTTCTATAAAATTATGAAGTAAATATTCTTTTTCAATGTGAACCGAAATACACTTGAAAGATGGTGAAATTGTGAAGTGATCGGTTTTCCTGCTATCATGAAATAACTGTCAGTTGAGATTTATTGTTCGTATACTGAAATTATCCTTATTAGATGGTATAGTAAAAGCTGCGTTTATCATGAATTTAATTGTCAAGAAAGTGCATAATTTGTTCGAACTAACATTTACAAAAAATTGATACTATGATTATGAAATGCAATAAAAAAAATCTTTTCTTTTCAGTCGGCATCATATTTTCGTTATTCGTTCCAAAACGCAAGGAATCTATCAAGTAATCTAGGAGGCTAAAAAGTGTTAAAAAATATTAGTGAATCTCTGTTGAAGCCTACCGAGGTCAGAACTGCCGACATACATGTAACATAGTTGTTTGCACCAAATGCCAACCTTTAGTTTTAAGTCGATCTCGGTTTGGTTTCACGCTGAAGTAGATCAGGTAAAGTTCAAAAAATTGAATACTACGTGTGCCGAAACATGTCAAAATGTATTGTGTTAAAGTTCATGTTTGTACTAGCTTTTAAGATAATTGAAAAATAATTATTTCTGTACATATATTAAAGGTATTGATTTTTAAAAAAAAGTTATTCAAAATTTCTTCAATTAATTTTATACCTATATATTGCATAAGATATATATCTGAATTTTTTTTTAAACCAAATGTTATTACAAAATTTTATATGGTAACTGAGGAATGAATAAGAATAAAATATAATGTATATACAGTAATAAATTCATAAGAAACGACATTTATGTAAAACATTAATTAATTAAGTAATAAATGACCAATTTTGTACCAGTATATACTTTCGATTATTAAAGTAGTGTATTTCATAAGTATAGAACTTTAACAAATTTGAAAA
Organism: Trichopria nigra; assembly: GCA_030522945.1. Classification (NCBI taxonomy): domain Eukaryota; kingdom Metazoa; phylum Arthropoda; class Insecta; order Hymenoptera; family Diapriidae; genus Trichopria; species Trichopria nigra. Next base: position 38,337 of record JAPYZR010000005.1, on the reverse strand, counting down.
TACTTGAAATTGTTTACGCATGACATAAAATATACTAGATGATGGGAATGCAGATGTGGTTCATAAGGCAACCCATGTTAAAGTTGTAGTATTTCTAATTAGTCGTTTCCGTAAAAAGGTCGTGATCTATTTGTTATGAATATTAGAAATTCGACTTGGCTGTTCTTTAAATCACCAACCATACGTGAGCGTACTTTTTTACTACAAAACTTATAAAAACCTACAAAAACTTTAATCAATTCTGTAAATAAGAAGAACTGTTATCGCCTGCAATGACATATATATGTAGTAGAGTGAACATCATTTCAAAATTTTAAATTGACATTTTCAAACTTTCTGCATCATACAGCGTGAAAACGTTTCTCCCCTCCATATTAAACGAGAAATTTGAGGTTGAATCCAATGCAAGTGAAAAGTTTATATGTATAGTTTCACTTTGATGCAAGGAAATACGTATTATCGAAGAACAGATTATTAACAATCAGTAGTTAGATGCATATCTATATGAGTCATTAAAATAAAAAATGATAAATAATAAAACGTCGAACTAGCGTAAATGTACAAGATTTACAGTTATTTTACGCATGTAAAATAGACTTTAATAGTTTTTTACGCATACATTTTTTAAATAACGACGTGTCATCTTTCATCATATATTGAAGTTCATACTTGATCCTCTATCAGTTTTTAATAAGAGATTTTTTTACTTATGATAGTGGCTCACACAATAGTAAATGATATATAGTTAAAATGAACAACCATTTATAAATAGTTAAAAATAGATTTTGCACATAGTTTCCCCGTTCCTTTAACATGGAAAATAACTCCGTTATCTAATAATTAGCTCATAACTGTTTTCAATGAACTGATTTTTAGGATAGTTACCTATATCAGGCCCTTACTATATCAGTTGTCTGGATGATCATTGTATCGTGGTATCAATTATTATATTTAAATAAAATATTTGTATACTATTAATTTTTCAATAAAATATGTATATATATATATGTATATAACTATTTCTGAATTATGTAAAAACGTCTTTAAAGTATTAGTACTTTTAGTTAAGAAAGGCATTCAGACACTAAGGTAGCGTAATATAAGAAGTGATACATCAAGTGACTTAAAATTTCTGGACATTGTGATTTGCAGATTTGTATTTTTGTTTGTCGTTGAGGTTTTAGTTGTCCGAACATTACATCAACAAGTTGGGGTTTTATGGAGGTTGCTTTCCATGGTGAATATACATCGGTATATGATGGCTATAATATTGTTGGTATTATACATTTTTTATTAAACAATGGCTACGTAAATAATACAAATAATGACGCAACGATTTGAAGGTCTAAAGTTTAATGATATACAGAAAACTAAATTTTTCTAAATGTACATAATGAAGGATATATAAACAAATTTTGTCAAGTTGATCATATGTTGATGTCTTTAAATACCTCGTGCCGTAGGCTGCTCAATGAAATCAAATGCAGCAAAAAATTATATGGAAATTACCAACGGTAGATAAGCAATTCAAGTTTTATCAAGACGGGTACACTTATGTGTATACAATTATATTAGATGATCAGCTAATTTGATTACATTTGAAATGTTTTCATCGCCATCTGAAACTTTCAAACTTATATTCGATTATCATTCTTCTAGGAAAGGACTTTAGTTAAATCTGTCAACAAAATTAAATCCTAGACTCATACGCATGAATCATGGCTTAAGCTTGTTTACATTATCGAGCTGATGTATCGTTTTTATGCCTTGCACTATTTATCCGATGTCAGGTCGTACTTTTAAATCGGTGTGGTACTATTCCGCAAATATTGTTGATCACAATAACAAACACAAATGCGAATGTAAACATGAGCATATAGTCATATAGGAGACTAACGTAAGGTGCATCTCGAGACTGCACGAATCTAATCGTTTAAAATTGTATTACACGCATAAGAAATCCGAAATAATTAGTAATTTATTTATTTATTGAATTTACATAAAGGGGCGAGCGCGCCCTTATATTACAATATAAATTATAAATGTGAGACGTAATACCTAAAAGCAAAGCAATATTTCATAAATTAATGCACTGAGTATGACCAGTATTACGTCCTACCTATCCAGTTACCAATTTTGACCACTTTACTAGTCATAGAGAGCGCACTAATACTGTTTCCAATTGGGTTTATTTGAATACGCACATATTTTATTTACATATTAGATTGAAAGTATTAATACATTAATGCACGAATGCCGAAAAATTGTACAGAAGTTTGGGATAAAATATTTTAATGGAACCGCCGAAACAGGATATAAATATATTTAATGAAACTATTAAGAATGTTATGTAGTATAAAGTATGTTTAATAATAAAAATAGAAAACCACCGATTTTGTACGGAAAAAATGTGATTATCGTATTAAATCGAATTAAAATCGTGTCATTAGAATTTTTAGCAATTTCCACTCGGAAAATAGTAGTCTTTCAAAATTTCGAAGCTGTTTCTGATTCAGATTCGTCGTCAGATACACTAATAACCACTTTTGAATAATTGTTTCCTGGAAAATAGGAGTACCTTAAAATGCCTCCATCATTTTGACTTTTCTAAATTTGACAACAGATTCACAATAATCAGAGACCGCAAACCATTTCAGTTTGGTAATTTGATTCTGAATTCTTTCAATATCTGACTGGCCATACTGAACCCTCCATTTTGAATTTATCACTTCTTATACCGAAAATTTGTAATCAGCGTCCTCAAAAACCACGGAATAGACTTTACTTTTGTGAACAATCGGGCGATATAGTAGCGAACAAAACTGAACGATTCTCATAATGCCTACGCGAGCTATTGTTGTTGCTGTTCAAAGCCACACAATTTTGGAAACAAAATTTGAAAAAATCTACGTCCATATTTTTCTATGTCATTTTCAACGAAAAAAATCGTGTGATAAACGATTTTTTGTCAAAAAATAATAAATATAATATAAAAAATAATACAAAAAGATATTTTTCACTTTTCTAAATGGTTGCATCGTGTAGAGCAGGCCCGTCTACAACAAGTTGTTTCAATTATAACGGTTCACGTGCGATTTCATTAAAATATTTTAGCTCAAACTTATTGCACAATTTTGGAAAATGTAGAGCTTTATAAACGGATCTATTTTAATTAGATTAAGATCTGAGCTCACTCCGTGTTCATTCAACATCGTTCTTACGGAAACTGCATTGAATTCCACATTATTCCTGTCATATACCTGCTTGCCGATGTAGACTTATATAATATTTACACATTGAATATACTACCTCAATTTTTGAAGCAATATTAATACAGTAATGCACTAACAAATAATATATATGGTGAATTTACGATTTTTTATAAATTAGGATCACACAATATTGCAAATTATAGTGCCAGACATATGTACAGAATTGTATACATATACTTGTAATAATATGTATTGTTAGATATGACTACATGGGGACAAATTCAGAAAATCTGAATTTTTATATGTGCCATAACAGAAATAAAGCAATCCACAATTACAGAAATTATGTAAATGACAAATTTTCATGAAAGTTATTGCAATTATTACCTACAAATCATGCTGTCCGTCATGAAGTGTGCATTTGGGTATTACTTTAATCTTTGTTGGCTACATTAGACATGATAGATAATAAACTTCGCTCGTTAACAAGTCTATATTTTCGAAATTCGCGTGTCAACATGATGTCAATAACGATTGCTGTCGAAAATGGTTCATGTTATCGATCAGTTCCGAAGAAGGAAGTACACGTGAATTGAGTGAACGGACTGTATCTGAATAGAGCAGGATATTCCTTTTGTCATAAAATTCGTCGCACGAGTAGAAACGTCATAAAGTCGTAATGGATGGAGGGGTACAACGGTTTTTCTCTCTGGTAGATTGCATCAGTTACTCTAGTAGATCGAAGCGGGAAAACGAAATTTGCTCCAGACTTTCTGTTTTAGGGTATAACATGACACCAGGTAACGACAATTCAATTCACATGAACGAAATTGGTTCAAAAATGAAAAGTAAGTAGAGACGAAAGTCTTCAAATTATTTAATATAATAATGTTTTTTTTTTTTAATTGATGGACGATAATTTTAATTACTCAATTAACAACTTAATTATACCTAATTAAACGAAATTCAGTGAAGGGTAACTTTATACATTGAAAAAATTCAAGGCATTTTTCAAGGCAAATAAACAATCGCATAATCAAATTGTGTGTATTGATGTTTAACTAACTTAATTGTTGCTGATAACAGATAGGCGTCTGTTTTGTAACATATAATTCCATTGTGCTTCTGCCGTTTTTAAGTTCAAGGTACACCTGCATTTAACGTATCAATTGATGAATTACCATAAGATACACAAAACCGCCAAATTCCCTAGAAATTTATTACTTGGGGAATATTATAATCGCTGGTTAAGAATTCGGCGTGATTAATATTCATTACTTAGAAAAACACTATTTTTCTTTACTTACGTCCGTAGGTTTAAATAGCATAAAATTCATTAAATATTAACTATAAATGGTTGCTTTACTCATTCAATTCTTTCGTTCTATTAGGCGATTTCGATCAAATTTGTTCCTCGAATTATCTAAGCTGTCATAATCCCCATCTACGGCAAAGATAATGAAATTTTCGATTTAAATGATGTTGTAAATAAAAATAAAAACTCATTCTCGTACGACAGGGAAACTCTGCGCTGATAAATTCAATAATAATTCAGTGGTGGTTGTGTTTTAGAAAAATGAAGATAAGTCAACTTGTGTTGGGTGAAGCGTTAGTGATTGATAAGCTTTGGGTTCTTACACTTCTCTCGAGTATTTGGAATATCTGATCGTTATGATATCCCAAGTGAATTGAATAACCTGAAACAAGACTTATTGATTTTAAAAAATGTTTAAAACCATAACATATCATATATTTTATTTACGTTAAGGTGAGGCATGTTGAGAAATGGTTTCGAAAGATATTCCTTTATCGTACCACGTAATGCACGTGCGTCTGTGAGCCAACATTTTTTATTGCATTAACGGTTTCTTTATAATATGCAATGTGGACATTTGGTGGTTTGAAAAAATAGGAGGTACTTTCCCAAAGTGACCAAATTTAATACTTCGACTCATCTACGAAGCCGGTCGGAGTAATATTTAATATATAATATTCATTATTATTATTATTATTATTATTCTCCAAGATAGGCAAGGACCGAAAGACCTTCAAGTTCCACTTTGCGTTCAGTACGTAGCTCTCGGGCCTTATTTCCCGTTAGTTAGTAAAGGACAAAGATCTTCCTTCCTTTTCTAAGTAACGAGAAATAGCTGTTCCGCTCGGAAATTTCCGCGTCGATGTGAAACCGGCTCAATCAAGCTGTGAAATTTGAAAACAGTACATATTATGAGAAATTGCTGAAGCGATTGCGTTAATATTAAGTAAATTCCTAATGTAAAAATTAAAAAGTGTGAGAGTTTTAGTTGAAATACATTAGATAATTTTTAGTTGAATGCATGTTTTTCAGTTTTAGCAGTTTCTCATCTAAATGTAAGCTGAATTTCTAACAACACAAAAGAAATGGCATTTTATGACATTGATAATCAAAGTAGTATTTATTCTTATTTCATTCTTGATAAGGTTTGCTGAAAATGTTAATTGTTATTTAAAAACAAAATTAATTCTTATAGGTTAATTAATTCTTATTCAAATAATGTATAATTTCTTATTTCTTTCAGTAGTCATATATATACTTAATATGGTTATATATGTATTGAATAATGTTATACTGTACAACTTTCTGTAGTACTCCTTCATTATTCGTATTTTTGGCTCAATGTGATACTTTTATTTCAACTGTTTTTTATAATTTGGATAAATTTAATATTTTCAAGTTAAAACGTCATGTGCGTGTTCAACAGAAACGAATAAATTACAAGCGCTAATAAATTTTACGTTTATTCTTTTTCAATTATGTCACTGACATTAGTAATGGGCCACGTGTTTAAAATTTCCTACAAAATGACATGACACGCTTTACATTTCCGTGTTTAAATATAAGAATTAAATTTATATAATAAATATTTTTAAATTAGTGTCTTTTGCTCTATTATAATTTATGTGCAATAAATAGATAATGTCGATTCAATATCAATATCGCTAAAACAAAATAATTTTTTAGTAATGATAGTAATAATGAATTTTCCGTACTATATATATTGTAGAATAGAATTTTTTCCTGAATATGTTATAATATATCATGACTACACAAATCTATTTGTAGTAATTTTGGGTTAATATCCCTAATAGCACCGAATTTGTGGTAAGGTTAAGTAAGGTTGCTGTAAGAGAACACATTATAGAAACATGACATAATCTCGTCGTAACGCTCGGTATTGTTATAATCTGTAGATCGTATCTAAATAAATGATAAAATTTCGTATATAGAATTTCATGCTGGCCAAATAGTACTCTTGGAAGCTATACTACTATTTGAACTCTTTTTTAATATATGGCTGAGTATATTATGCATTGATAATTTTTACCCTATTCTATTTTAAAAATTCATCAATTGGAACATGTAAGAAGGACGTTTTTATCTGTTTTATTAAAATTTCATTAAATTATTTTCTTCACTTTGTAGATGGTACAGGACCTGTAGAAAAAACGAAAGCTGCCGATTTTGACACAGCGGTCTCAGCTACTGGATATGGAAAATTTCATTATATTCTTTTCTTAGTCATCATTCCGGCATCGTGGTCCTCGTCTTTCGATACCATGAACGCTTCCATGATCTTAACATCTGCAGAATGTGATTTGGAATTGTCGTTACTTCGAAAAGGCTTGCTAAATGCTATTACATATGCTGGTATGTTTTTCTTGTATCTTTTAAGTGTTAGATTTTTCCATAAAATTCGTTTCTTCATTTTACAACCAACCATCGGTAATGCAATGACGTCATTGTTCTAGCAATTCTAAAGACATAAAATCGTTTATTTTCGCCCATTGCCACCCACATCTTGAAGCAGTTTTATAATTAATTTTTTTTAATATTCACATTTGATACTTTAAAAAGAGGAATTTTAAAAGTAATTTTTCCAAATGCCGAAAGAGCCAAATTATGTTATATTATAAAGGATATTGTTTTGTTTTCCTTACTTGAACGCGAGTCACGTAACTCATTAAAACATTATATACATTTTTTTTTTGTTACAGGAATGGTCAGTAGTGCTTTAGTATGGGGTTTTTTAGCCGATGTCATGGGAAGGCGAAATATTTTAGTCTACGGTTTTTTAGCAGATGGAATTTGCAATGCCCTTAATGGATTATCACAAAATTTCACGGTATTGATTCTGCTAAAATTCATGAGTGGTCTTATGTAAGCGTTTCAACGTAAAATGCATTGATGTAAATCTGCTCGTCCTAGTTTATATACTCTTGCATTTCTTTCTTTTTTTTTTAGTACAAGTGGCCCTTATGCTACTTTGATGACTTATTGTGCTGAGTTCCATTCTAGTAAAGATCGGCCTCGGATAGTGCTTTCCGTTGGTCTCGTCTGTGCGGCTGGTTGCATCGTTAATGCTGGTAATTGCGAAACCGTTAAAAGATTTCTTTAAATTGTATAAATATCCCAGCCAACCACAGTTTAACAAATATGTAACATTAATGTAATATTTATTTAAGAAATAATCAAAATGTATTTGTTACATAATTATAACTTGTGTTTACTGGGATGTATATATATATATCTATTATTTATTTTTGTTTATGTAAACAAATTTACGGGATGTGGGCCGTTTTACATAAATTATAGAAAAATCTCCACTTAGGTGATGTAAAATACACACACAAATAAAAATATTACACAAATAGTAAATTTATACTAAGTAAATTAATTAAATATGAACATTCTTTCCCTGGAAAGGTTTTGAAATGCCGAAATGGAAGCATTAAACCAATCGTCTATCAAACTTTTTTTACTGAGAACTTTTTGGCACTGAAAATAGTACATTATTTACTCTCATTAATCGCCCAGATAATTTATAGTTATTTAAAAGCTTAAAATTAGTGACAATTTCATAGGAAATATCAATTTGTTTTTGTGATTTCCGAATAATCATGATTAAATATATCTATAGGAGTGTCAGTGTTGTAAGATAATATCCGGAGGAATCGATGCTGAACAGACTCGGTCTGTCACTCGATTTGTCCACAAATGTAATTCGTTTGATTGTGCATAACTTGAATGATTTGTATTTGTTAGCTCACGAGTTAAAATAATTGCCCCATGATTTATCGAGAAATATGTTGGGATATCGGTCTATATTTAATTTGATAATTAATAATAACTATTATCTCAAATTTTATTTTAAGATTACGTTCATTCTTCCAGGTTTAGCATGGATGATCATACCACGTGGTTGGGTACTGTCATTCGGTAACGGTGCTTTTATCTACAACTCCTGGAGAATTTTTCTTACACTTTGTTCAGTGCCAATCCTAATTGGAGGAGTATGTTTGTTCTTTTTTCCCGAAAGCCCGAAATTTCTCATGAGCCAAGGTCGCAATGCTGAAGCTTTGGAAGTTTTTAAAACGATGTTCAAGTTCAACACCGGACAACCACGGGAAAACTATCCAGTAAGTTCAGGTCTGTTCATGATAAGAAAACAGATTACTTTTTTGTGCGAATTTAAAGTGACATCTTTTCTTTGGATGTTTATTTCAAAATATTTATATTTTAGATCCGAACTCTGCAGATAGAACAGACTGCAAATGATACTTCGGCAACTGACAGTTTGAAAAAGATTTTTTACGACGGTCTTCTGCAAATGAAACCACTGTTTTACAGACCATATCTTGCGAGACTGTTAATAGTTTTTACTCTTCAATTCTGTGGTCTATTCATGTAAGTTTAATTAAGGTACAAATAACGACAACCGAGCATTTATGTTTATGCCTAGGCAATAAATTTGTCCGAGTTATTTTCTGAAAATTTCCAAAATTTGCTAAACATAGTCAGGTTTATAGGTTTTATTCTTTATTTCGTTCTTTTAAAATTTCTTCATTCTATCACGGATGTACGTTAGATATGACAGGACCGGATTCTTAATTGGGAATTTGTATTTTCTGATAAAATCTAAATTTCTGTTAATATATAGTCCAGAAAATAATGAAATATGTAGTCCCAAATAAAATTAGTTAGATCCCTAGACATATTTTTCAAATCTTTATTATTAAATTAGATAATCGATGATCACTTTAATCTGGTTAGTTTTATGGGATGAATAAAATTATTCTATATTTATCTTCTTTTGAATTACTAAAATCCACGGCAAATTAATTTTATGTCTATGACAGGACTTTAAGTTAAATATCCATTCAATTAACAAATATTATTCACGAAATTTTGTTGGGCTATGTAATTGTATATATTTATATTTTCGCAATTAAGTGTATGATATGCTTACATTATTATATCTCGAAAATGAATAATTATACAATGTTACGTTTTCGTTACTTTACAGTTGCGGTACTCTTCGATCTTGGCAACCTCAAATTTTTACTATTCTAAAAGATTATGACCCAAGTGAATCCAACATAACTGCCAATACATTTTGCGAAATTCTGGACTATTCAACTGCAGATAATGTTAACCAAACAAATGAGAAAGGTGTATATGACACCGATGAATGCATACAAGTAATTTTCACCTTTTCCCTACCCTGTCAACCATCACAGAATTTATGTAACTGTTACATAACTGTGACATAACTTCTGTGGTGGTTGACTGGATAATTTTATTTCTCGTTATGAAATGTACGTAAACTTTGCTTTGATTTGTTGTTACAGAAACCAATGGTAGAGTCTGTTTATAGCGATACTATGATTGTATCTTCAGTGACAGTCGCGTGCTTGTCTGTTGCAGGAGTTTTCGTTAATTTAATGGGCAACAAGAATCTATTGCGTAAGTATAACTTTAATTTATTGTTTAGGTTTTATACTTCATTACTGCACTAATCAGTTTTATGATATGTAAAATGTCAATAAATGTTTTTAATTTTCTGGATTGGAATTTGAGAATTTCTTTAAATGTACTATATTCAAATAACAATAATACAAAATGTATTATAAAAATTTGTAAGACCTCGCATGAACAGGAATTGAAGTTAAATATATATGCATTATATCCTGAACAGATACAATTCATTATATAACAACATTATATAAGTAATATTATAAAAATATAGTTACCAATTAAAAGTTTGTAGAGTGAGCATTTATAATCTTCTTTATCATACAGTTATCAGCTATGTGGTGCCTATGTTAGCAGTGGTATACATGAACTGGTCTACATCTTCAATAGTAACTCTGATATTGACTTGTATGCCTATCGGATTACTTACCACAACTGTTAGTTTAGTTATTGGTGTCATTGTTGATCTTTTTCCTACAACATTAAGGTAAATATGTTACCAAAAATGTAATAATTAAAACATGAATTTATGAAAAATAAATCATGCATGTTTAATCCTATCTAAAACATTATTAAGTAGTCATTAATGTAGTTGACATGAAACGCCTAAAGAGAGGGCCTAAATTTATCTTAAAATCGTGATTTGGAAAAAATACTGAATTACGCTCGTAGATTTAAAATATTATTGATAATAGGATTGTAAACAATCATTTACTAGTGACTAAACTATATATAAGAAAATAAGACATCATTTTATTTTATCAAATTAATTTTGTCAAATTAAGGGATTTTGCCCAATATGTGATCGAAATTATCAAGAGTGTAATTTTTTAAGACTGCAGTATTATTTATATGTGTTCTTACATAATAAAAATAGTCAAACCTTAATTATTTATGTTTTATATTATTTATGTTATATATTTATGTTTTATATATTTTATATTAATACATTGAAAATAAATTAATTTATGTTAATTTATGTTTAATTCTATTATACTTTGTAGAACTATGGCTGTAAGTTTGACAATGATGGTGGGACGTATTGGTGCCATCGTTGGGAACATCATGTTTCCGGTTCTTCTCGACTGCGGATGCTTCGTGGCATTAATGTCATTTGCTGGATGCCTATTGGGTAATTTACAAGTATATTATTATAATAACTTTAGTATTAAATTTGGCGGCTTCGTTTCGACCATTTGTCACGATTTTGAATTTCTTATGAGAAATTTTCTTGGCTGATTTCTAAACCTGACCTAGCGATATCTGTACATACGTACGTACGTAAGTTCGCACAATACTACAAGAACGAATGAGCAGCATAACTTCTGTAACCTGTTTTTGTATACACACAGATTACAGAATAAACTGATTAGATTTAGATTTACGTCTAAACTGTGAAACATTTTCAAAATCGCTCTTTCTAGCGAACCATTCGTATTAGACACAAAAGAATTTAAAGTTTGCATGCAAGCTATTAGAATAGCATGTTGCTATTTTAATGCTAGGATGGCGATAATATTGAAACAGACTTAATAAATGCTTTCACGTTCAAAAAGAAAAGCTGAAATTACTGATGTGGTGCGACTCATGTGATATTGAGACAGAAGAGCACTAACGTCAGGATTAAAAAAAACCTGTTACATGAATTTTATGAAATGAATTGTTTCACGGACTCCTTTCCTCATTGTTAGCAATCATTATCATAATATCGTAAATCTCAATATACGTAAACCATTTTGGACCAACAATTGTATGACGGAATCTTTCTGTCATTATGAGATACAGAGGGATATCCACAACTACTTGTGACCAATCGTAAATATCTGTATATAAATCCACGAATTTATCCATGATTGTAATATCAGAAGGCATGTTGTGTACCGTCTACGACTCCGGGGCAGTATTCACAATATTCGCTGTTACCCTTAATTAAACTGTTAAATCTATTATACTGGTCGTGGCCAAAGTGGATGAGGTAATAATTTTCCTCACGATGTCCTCTACCAATCAATACCTCCCGGTACCTCCCAAGCACATCGAGCACTCCAGACAGCAACATATTGTTGTGCTCCTCATTTACATGTCTCAGTGCAGGTCATCGCACATGGCTCATCGGGCTCGCCTGGCTTTGTCGTTCCTGATAGCCACAATCAGAGTCTTTTTGGCAATCTGTACTGCACGTACTCTGGCATATATTTACTAAATTGGTCGTGCCGGGTCCAGATTTGGACCACAAATCGTCCAATTTCCCTATTTAACTATCTGGTAACACTCTATTTCGGTATGTCTCAGACCTTAAGGTATTTCAGTCTGTCCTTCGCAGAGAAATGATCTTCTGGTTCTACCAGAAGGCTAGTTACTTGCATCGGGTATTATGTTTCCATGGCATCGACAATTGATTGCAAAGAAGATTTACTGACCGGAGATACGATGACTCGAATAGGAGATCGACATCCTCTTCAAGTTAAGCTTCAAATACACACTATGACGTACCCGCAATACGAAACAATATGTGCTTGTAGGCGCTGCCACTATATTTTCCGGACACCTGTCAATTGTTGATCATAGCCGCTGTATGGGCTACGTATAATAATATCATGGTCCATAGTCATGGCGATTTTAATTAGTGTTCAGAATTTACCTATCAACTGAACGGCAAAGAATCGTGTTCATTTATGGTATCCAGATCCGTTTTAGCCATCATGATTTCTTCGTGACTTCTTTTCCATGGATTCTAGCCAATTCATATCCTATTCTACTGGTGTGGCATTCAAATCACTCACCACCATGAATTCGCCAACGAATCACCGAATTTTGTCCTCCACCCTTCCGTGATTATGGGATCCTAATCCAGTCGTAGCTATCGGCAGAATGATGATGGATAACATGAATGGCCCTATTTCGTATTTTTATAGGTGTTGTCCTGGTTCGATCTACATGTACTAGACACATCCTGTATCTGAGTTGTATTGATCGCTGACAATGGCGATATCAAAGTCGATTTTTAAAAAAATTGCATTTAACGTCGATTCCTTACGGGATTCATTCGCAACGGGACATACGGTTCATGAAAGATCAGAACTGAACCATTTGGCTTTATTAGTCATTTATATTTATAAACAAGTATATGGGTGTACCTATGATAGACATCGTGATCGAACGAGAAGAAACGTCCGATTACAAATCAGATACTCTAACCATTAAGATACAGTCTTGTCTTGTCATTGAGTGCATACAAATTTTATAATAGTGAATGAATCCTTCATTGGTATTATATTAACATTTCATCGTGGCTATTTAGTGGTCAAATACTTATCTCTGTAAGTTATTTTGTAAGATTGCATAAGGTTTTAGCTGATTTTTATTTTAAATAGTAATTGCCATATTTGTAATTTTTCAATGGCTTACTTGTTACAGTTGCATGTGTCGTCACCTTACTTATACGTAAACCTAAGGAAACTATTACGTAGTAAATACCCACGGAGTAATCCAAAATGTCTTGAAGTTCTGAGCTGAGCCGCCAGTCATTGATATAAGTTTAATATAGATTACGTACATATAAAATAGATAGGTTATTTAAATACCTTAAGTTTTTCACCTTTGTTGACATAATTATATGAATAATTCTCCATCTCACGAAAATTATCATTTAGTGTATAAACTAAGCTTAGGCGCATCAAAATTGTAAATATAATATAATTATAAGGATTATATGTATATAAGCGAACATTTTGTATGACAATAAATAATAGATAAACACATGGACTCAATACCATGGGATTGAACATCAATCTACATGGACTGGAGAATAAAACGAATGTACTGATAATAAAACTAATCCAACATTGGGTTATCTGAACTGCCAGTCCTGTTAATTATTTACTTCAATAAATGTGGAGTGCAACAATGTCATCGTTTGTGTTTACATTTTACTTGCCATCATATGGCATTATTGATCGTTTCTTAAATGTTGAGAGTATATCATTTGTTCTAGAATAATATGCATACATTTCAACCATTTTAGTGCATCACGTATATTATTTACATAAAATTATCGTAGTTATGATTTATATGTCAGATATCTGTAATTATGCTTAAGTTTCGAATGTAATATTTAACATGGTTAATAATAATGTATGTGTGCTCTTGTGTCGATTGTACCAAAATAAGAATAAAGATATTCTAGCTCCACAGAAATCACTGATTTTTTTAGTTTATTATTTGTTACGTTGACTTTTAATTTGTACTATGTGCAGAAATAATAATGATATTCATGGTGCCATTCACCGGTTGTGCAGATCCAACTGTGTTAAATATTCACTTTAACTTAAATAAACCTGTCACGAAGTTTGCGTAGTCAACACAATATTGCCAATTGTAAAACTACCCTAAGACATTGTAGAATAATAATATTACAAAAAATTGTATGATTTTTTGTATGGGTGTGGTTAAGAACATGCTTAAAGTTAAATTCACAAACTGGTAGAGTACACTGCTTTTCATTTTGTAAAAAATGTTTATGTATGATTTAACATGGCATATCCGCTACACCAATCCCCTGTCAATGCAAAACTAGCATCTTCTACCCCAACTACTCCTGGTGAAATAAAATACACTTTACGTACATGTTGCACGATATACAACTGTATCACAGGATGTATAGTAAACTAGAAGTACTCAGATCTACTCTTTCAGTCAGTTATCATTTAATTTCGAACTTTTATTGTTTATACTTTGGTAAATTCACAGCATTGATTGTCCGTTGTACACATTTTAGATTTTATATAAACCCATGCTTAGCTAAGACTCCTAAACGTGCGGCATGTGCATAAATTAGTAAAAATGACGGTTATTCGGACTAATTGATAAACTTATAAAATATGAACGTAACAATAGTGCCTGTTAGTAATACGTTACGTCAAGAAAGAAGAAGAAAATTCGTATCAGCAGTTAGTATACGATTGGGTCAGAGAATTACTTAACTCAATGGAAGTGACAAGACGAAAACCAATCCAAACTAGTTTCTTCTCCAAATAAAGAAAATATTAAGCTCTGGCGAAATGCAAATATATATATGGCTCCAGCTGCGATAAAATTGTTGACTCTTGAACGCACGTCATAAAGTGATCAACGACTAAGTGGGTACAATAGTTTTTCGCTTTAATAGATTGCATCAGCTTCTGCAGTCAGTTCGGTATCGTGAATCGAACATGCAGATTGCTCGCCAAAGATAACTCAAAAGCTTATAAAAGAACCTGTGCTTGATTAAAAGGATGCCGACAAGAACGGACCACTCTTTACCTATGGAGGAGAGAAATGCTGATTTAAAAAGTAAGCTTTCATTTAAAATACGACTTTTAAAAATAAAAGTACAAAAATAATTAAAAAAAAAATGTTTATTTATCTGAAATTTGAATTGATTTTAGTCAACAAGTCATCAATAATATTCAAATATATTTTTCTTGAAAATCCATTAAAAATGCTATAACTTATTCAGAATACTAATTTCATTTTAAACATTAGGTAAATTGAAAAATTTTAAGTAATCAAACATCACAAAGTTATGCTATCTTTATATAATAAATAGAATAAAATTATCTAACATATTTCATGAATTATTTTGTTTTGTTGCAAAGTTACGAAGGTGTCTAGTGTCAAAGGAACAGATTATGAAAAAGCCATATCTGCTACTGGTTATGGAATATACAATTATCTGTTATATTTGGTTGTCATCCCAGTATCATGGGCATCGACCTTTGATACAGCCAATATGTCTATGATTTTGTCATCAGCAGAGTGCGATTTGAACTTGTCACTTTTTCACAAGGGTATATTGAATGCAATTACTTATGCAGGTATGAAATACATATTTTTACATAAGTGCTTGTTTTTTTATGATAATTATTGCTATATGGAGATTTTCGTTTTATTTTGTTATGAAGGTGGGCCTTGTTTTTAAAATCAATAATTTACATGTTGTATTTACATTTATCTTCAGATCATTTCAGTCACTTGCTATAGGATATAGTTACGCATTTTTTGCTTTGAGGAATTGAGCCAGCAAACTTTTTAAAAATGATAAAATCAAACGGGGAATTATGGGACGGAGTCAATTTGATTAACCCTTGAATGCCGAAATGTGCAGAAGTTTCGTATGGAATTCAACGTAACGGTACTTGCAAAATAAAAATGTGAACAAATCGAGATGATCAAATTCGAACGTTTTCGAGGCATTCTTTCGAAAGGCATAGGCGAATTTTTCGAAAAACTTCATACACTACTTTTTTTTAAATATCCAAAAAACCACAATTTTTATATAGTTTTACTTTAAAAATATGCTTTTACATGTCTTGATATTTTTTATGTCGGTATATAACTATGTATAAAATACCAATTGTTAGGTTATACACCTCTCAATTCGCCTTTAGTAAAATACGAAATGTAACGCACTCCTATTTATTTATAGAGAAATGAAAAAATCCTCGATTTCGAATAATTGTTGGCGTTCAGGCGCAATTTAAAAATTGAAATCAGTAAAAATCAAATGTGTTTAAAAAAATATATTTTTGAAGTAAGACTATCGAGAACACATTTCTGACAGTTTAGAATAGAATTGACAGTAGAGAATGCTATATGAAAACCAGGTTCTTTTTTTGTTATTTAAAAAAAATGTAGAGTCATCTCGATTTCTTTACCTTTTTATTTAGCAAGTAACAATTACGTTGAGTCGCGCAAATTTTGCACACTTCGGCGTTAACGGGTTAATTCTTGGGTAAAATTAATAACACTCTTTAAATTCACAAGATTGTTTTAGTACCTAAAGACACTCGTTCATCCATTATTGAAAGAAAAATTTTCCTGAAGGAATAGTGAAAAAATTACATTCTCATTAGAAGTAAGATTAGTACTATGGAGATTTAAGCTAACGAAGTTCATAGACCCGTTATTCAAAATCATCAGGAATCGACTGCAACGATAAAATGTGACATTTGTTCGAAAAGCACCTGGATATCAAGGGTTGGCTATTCTTTAGACACAGAATGTGATGTTGAATGTAATGAATATGTAGACAAAAATACGTGCAGGTCTAACAAGTGGTGTAAATTTATACTTGCTTCTAGAATCTGCATAATCATGACTGATTAATTTTTAATTCAATTTGAAAATAGAAATTGTTTTATGCTCTTATGTGAACGATTCACCACTGATTGTTTAGAAATTTCTCGTACAATTTTCGCCGATATTTTCTATTTTGCTTACTATCTTATCATACGGTAATTATTTACATGAAAATCTTTCAATATAATGGGGCTATTGTAGTTATTTCATTATTGTTTATATTGGAATCATACTTTATTGGTATTTCGTACGCTTTATTTTCATTGTCACATTTTACAATTTTATTTGAGAAATGAAAACAAAAACGATTTTAATGAAGCATCAATTGCTTTCAATTGAGATCTGTTGATACTCGTCACAGTTGAAGCTGTTAATGTAACGAGAAGATATTGAAAGATTTCATAAAGTGCTTTTTAATGGGAGATTTTTTTTTGCTACTAATAAAGGTTCTTGTAAAGAAATAGCACCTATAAACATTTGTAATCTTTACATGTAGCATTTTGACCTTTAAATTCATTGAAATGACTGAATTTTATTATATACAGCATTCATTTCAATGTGACCATACATTAAAATGGTCAGTAAATATGTTTGCTATTTGTCTATAAAGTGAAAAAAATGCCATGAAATTGACACTATATAAAATTTTTGTTGTCATGAAATTAATATATTAAACTAAAAGGTCGAATTGTATATAATTTTAAATGATTAATAATATTTTAAATATAAGAAGAGACACTTTAATCGTAATTCATTTATATATCCGGTGATAATATATCAATCATTGATCGTCTTTCATTTCGATAAATGGAGGAAACTGTGACAAATTGGTTTACACTTGACTCATGTTTCAACGGAAAAGATGGATTTCTATAAGCGGTAGACATTTTTCTCGGTCACACAAAGTCTAAATAGTTGAATCGAATAATGCGTATGTATATATATTGAGAAGAACTACTTCTAATCTTATAAGGGTATTATAGTATTAAGAGCACATTCTTTGTTAATCTATTATTAAATATAGGTTTAAGTTAAAACTGAGGCAGTATTTAGATATTTTATCAAGTATCATAGATCTTGACAAAAGATCAATTGAGGGTATATATAGGTGTTATGAGGATAAATTAATGGACTTCACTACTGAAATATTTTTAAGCATAAAAACATGCTGATTTTATAAAACCACGGTTTTACGGTTTGTTTTTAATTAACCAAATCCTACTGCATTAATATATAAGTAATGTATATAACAAGTTCTGTTAAGAATTTGTCTCTTTATTTACAAAATAAATCTTATATAATTTATGAAGTTTTACCGATTATACGATTAGAATATGCAACTGAATCTCACTTTGTCTGACCCATATGTCGACCTCCATCAGACATTGAACTTACATTTTTTTAAATCTTCATATTGCATATTTCTGTTATGTATTTATTGTTTTTTTTTTTTTATGTTTGTTTACCCTAACTATATTCGAAAGGAAAGGAACTTTCTATAAGGTCATATTAAGAAAAATCAAAGTTTTTACACGCACACATGACTTTAAAAAAAAAGTAAAAGAAAAGAAATAGAAAATTATTTTATTAAAATAACTAAAAACACCGTTAATATTAAATTTGAAACATCAAATGTACCACAAATTTACAATAGTTTAATACAAACAAATTTAAGAAATAATAGTTCATTCAAAATTGATATTTATAAATCTAATAAATAACAGATGGCGTATTGACCTATAGATAGAAGTTACTTTACATTTCCTTAAATGCGTGCATGTTTCTGCTTGTTTTCATTATATATATAGTTTATTTCTGAAGAGGGTCTACACAATAGGACCGAAACGTTAATAAGTTATTTATTTAGTAAAATACTGTATTTAATTTCAATACTATATAAATGACTTGTATATTTTAACAAATCACGTAAAATTTAAAAATTAAACTTGAAATTATTCCTGTAGGAATGGTGAGCAGTGCATTCTTATGGGGTTTCATCGCTGATGTGGTGGGCAGACGCCAGATACTAGTTTATGGCTTTCTTGCAGACGGTATTTGTAATGCTGTCACTGGATTGTCGCAAAATTTCACAACTCTGGTAATCTTCAAGTTTATCAGCGGCTTCATGTACGTTTTTGACTTTACTTCTGAGAAGAGTGCAAGATCTGAGAAAAAGATCTAAATCAACTGTATTTTAAAAATATCCTATACACATAATCTAAATGAAATTTTTGGTTACATCTATAATTAGAATTGGATCAGACATGCTTAATGTCAGATTATTTTAATACTTCAAGTTCATTTAGATCTAGTTAGATTTAGTCATACATCGATTTAAGAATATTCATAGGTGGTTTCTGCCTCAGAGATGGAATCTTCGAATTTTGAGAAATAGTAAAAGATGATGCCAAATCTGCATCATCTGTTACTACTTACGTCAACAGTAGCTCTACAGTAACGGTAAAATAATCCCTTAAAAATTCTGAATAAACTTTTCAAGTGTAATTTTGTCTCCTGAATACGAATTTGGTGATAAAAATTGGCTACATAGGGCGATTTTGTGCCGCCATATTGGAAAGAAACAGTTTTAAAAGATAATTTTTTTCACATCATTAATCTTCTAGAATGTATATATATATATATATATATAATTACATGTTTTTTTCACATGTCAATAGCCCACTGCTTTCTCATGGCATTTAAATAATCTCTCTCTCTCTCTTTCGAAGCACAAGGTTTACTGTAAGTAGGTAAAAAACGGAATTTTCCATTCGGCACCGTTGCATAAAGGCTCCGAATACGGGCTTCAAAGAATGTATAGGCTATACATTGTATGTATACTCAGGATGTATATAGGAGACAAGCAATATCTCAGGTAACGTTCCACTTGAGTCTTCCGAAAGTCATCTATTTGAAAATATAATTACAAAACGAATTGCCGGTTTATGGTTAACGACTGAAAACTTTAAAACTTTAAATCCAAATTTGTTTAGATAATATTATCAATAGTTTTCTTTTTATTATTTCCCCAATTTACAATGAAAATATGTAATCCTTAACCGTAATCCTTAACCGCGGTTATGTAAGTCCAGGGTGCAGAAAATGGAATGCATATATATATATATAATAGTGTCCTCTATTTTCTAACCTTCCGGGCACGAATTGCGATTTCGCACCTTAGTATTTTTTGAACTCTTTGTTGAAACCTTTGAACAAATTTTGAAGAGGTAGAAAAAGAACAAAACAAGATAGTAGCATGTGCAACTAATCGAACTTCTCGCATGGGGAAATGGAGGAGGGGTGCATGTTCATGAGTCTAACTATGCCCAACTGCGTACTTTTTTTTTTGTACTTGAAACATCTTTTGGTTGAGGAATATTTTCAAAGATATTAACAAAGATATTCAAAGATGGAACACGAAAACATTATCTTATAAAACTGTTCATTTTTCAATATGGCGGGACAAAATCGCCCTATAGCCAATTTTTATCATCATATTCGTATTCAGGAGACAAAATTGCATTTAGAAAGTCCATTCAGAATTTTTAATGGATTGTTTTATCGTTACCGTAGAGTTACTGTTGGCATAAGTAGTAAGAGACGGTGCAGATTCGGCAAATTTTTAAAATTCATATTTTTCAACTTTCCCACGTGATAAAACATTCACTATTCAAATTTACTAAACTCGGAGGTTCCATTTCTGAGGCAGAAACCACCTATGCTCGTGGGCATCCTCCTTTGATAATAAATAATTATTAATATGCTCGCCCAATTTCTAGGACATTTGCATTTTCGTCTATGCTAAAATAATTTTATTTTTATTTTTGCAAATGAACTTTTTAGTGTTATAAATCTGTCCAGTACCCTCCTAGAAGAAGGGAACTGTAGGTGTATTAAATCATAATTGCCTAATTTGAACACCCTTGTGTAAGGAATATGTTCTTTTTTTAGAATCAGCGGACCTTATGCAACGATAATGACATATTGTGCAGAATTTCACAGTATTAAACAAAGACCTCGAGTATTACTCTTTGTGGGGTGTGTTTGTTCGGCTGGATGTATCGTTACTGCAGGTAATATTTAAATAATAATATTAAAAAAAAATACTGACTTCACTGACAATATACTTAAAATAGCACTAAAATTGTTCAATCAGATTGTGTGTGTTTCTATTCTGAATAGAACAAAAATTTAAATGAAAATAATTCATTAATTGGTTAAAAACAAATACTGTATGAAATACGTGGGCAATGGTAAATCTCACATTCATATACTTCTGTCGCTTCGCTCATTGACAAGCTACGCGATTACGAGAATTATGGGCTTTGCGCATTTGTATCTTATGATTGTGGTGATACACTGAAAATACCGAAATTGATGAAAGCAAAACACATTAATTTTCATTCGAGTCGAAGAGGACAAAGTCATTGAAAGTGATTAAAATTTAAGAATTCATTAAAGGTGCATCAGGAGACTGAATCAAAACTACAAACAAACAGAAATTCTCTTATTGCAGAACATTATACTTTATAACCCTTAATTTAAACAATAATGTTTTTAATAAACATTATTTACGAAGTAACATTTTTTTTTTCATTTCCGTTCACATTTGAAAAATACAAGACTATATTATATATATTTATATATATATATATATATATATATATTTTTTTTTTTAATTAATTTTTATTTTTATACATATTGTATTGAGAGAATACATTTTGACTTCTGGTCCAGCTGTATACATTCGCATTATCCATTTGCCATTACCTTATTACATTTGCCTACTTATACTCTACATATAATCGTATAATCTCTATCTCATATATTACTAATTTTTCATTGTGTAATACTCATTCTCTTTCATTTTTTCACTTTCCTCATCTTTCTGATGGGTGGATTGTTCGACAGTTATTTAAAAAAAAATTAAATCAAATTAAAAGTACTCTTTGAAATTAATGTTCTTCATTTTTAATGCTGAAATATGCAATTATAGTGCACTTTTGCTTTTACAGTATGCAATTATAAATTTACGTTTTATAGGAATGGCATGGGCGATTGTGCCTAAAGACTGGTCTCTTGTTGTGGGAGATAACTATTTCATTTTCAATTCATGGAGGATATACTTATCATCTTGCAGCATACCAATTATTATTGGCGCAATTTGCATTAGTTTCTTTCCGGAAAGTCCAAAATTCCTTATGAGCCGAGGTCGAAATAAAGAAGCAATGCAAGTACTGAAAACAATGTTTGCTATGAATACTGGGAAACCTCGAGAAGAATATCCGGTAAGATTCGCAATGTTTGAAAATGTTAGTAATTTGGTTCTATTGTATTGATATGACAATAATACAAGTACACATGGCATATCGATAGTGGCATCTTGAAGTGGTAACAAATGAATTTAAAGGCGAAATGTTCATCGATATATCATAACTATAACTTGATTTATGATTGTGCTGAGTCGCATTTAGACAATCAAACAGCAACCATATGCTCAAATTAATCTTTAATTATATATATTTGTTGACTGCAGTATCAAAGTTCATTTGAAAATGATAAAATAATATGAAAAAGAAATAATCTGCATGTATAATACGATTGTATATTTCACGAGTCGAGTCCGGGTTTGTTTTTGTTACCCAGGGATATTTTTACTTCCTCGCCAGATACATAGTTTGGAGAATGAACTAAATTTTGCGAAATCAGAAGGATCTATATCCACGACTTCAAAATCTTTCACTTTGTGTATTTACGATGGACTTCAACAAATGAAACCACTCCTTTATGGATCCTATCGTTCAAGACTGCTGTTAGTTGTATTTATTCAGTTTTGCGGGATGATGGCGTGAGTATTAAATTATTGACCACTTATTAAGTATAATTATATTATTTATATCTAGATATTTGAGCATATGTCGAACTTCCTGAATATGTGTACCATATATTAAATCATAATCAGATAAAACGGTTTTTTAATAATGCGTAATTATTTTTGATTGTACTATACAGTACTTAATTCATTTTCAGCAATAATACAATTCGTTTATGGCAGCCGCAACTTTTTACAATTTTAAAACAGTTTGAAAGTCTTCCATACGATGCTTCTCGAAGAAACTTCACTTTTTGTAAAATTCTTGACTATACAACTGCAATGAATAACAACGAAAGTTCAGCCATCAAAAATGTTTCTACCATTGTAACGTGTATAACGGTTAGTGCTGCAGATAAATAATTGCACAGAGATTTCCAGAATTCACGTCCAGTAATTCATTTATGTATTCTTGTAGAAATCTCAATAATTTGTGATACTAAAATTAAATCAGGTACATGAATACCAAGGATATTTAGACTAACTAATCGAAGGAAATCAACTGATT
Source organism: Trichopria nigra (assembly GCA_030522945.1). Lineage (NCBI taxonomy): Eukaryota > Metazoa > Arthropoda > Insecta > Hymenoptera > Diapriidae > Trichopria > Trichopria nigra. Next base: position 14,833 of record JAPYZR010000005.1, on the reverse strand, counting down.
CCTATATAGATTTTTTAAAATCCATATCTATATAATACAAGACTTACTGAACGTGACACTTTTATATTTTGATTATTCAGTGTAATAGTAAAACGAATTGGTAGGAAACCTTATAATTGTATTGCAATTATTTCAGAGGCGTGTGGATGATACAGTTTATCGAGATACAATGATTGTTTCTACGGCAATGGTTGTAGGGATATTTTTAGCCTGCATTCTTGTCAGACGTTTTGGAAATAAGAACCTTTTACGTGAGTTCTTCTCTGTTTCAATAGTGTATTGTATTCCAAAAGCTGAAAGGGTAATATTACGGCGAAGCAAAACATTGATTGGAAGGGCCATTTTGTGTCGTGTATATATTACATCTATGCAAATTCTGCCTTTCAAAGCAAAAAATACATATAAATTATAGCTAATTTTATCATCTCAAAAATTAAGGCAGGGTGTTTATACAGGTGTAATAAAGATTAATTAATAACTTTTATCAACCGCATAATTATTATTATATGCGATTTTACATTTAAAAGTAGGCTTTAAAATACAATTAATACATGATAATTGTTAAAAATTATTACATAAAAATTAAAAAATTAAAAAAATTATATAAAAATTTTTATTTCAGTGGTTTGTTTTATAATTTCAATCGGGTCTTCGCTGGGGATGAATTGGTCATCTACTTCAACAATGACACTTGGCATTACATGTCTCTTTCTAGGATTAATGAGTGTTACGGTCAATTTAGCGATAGGTGTCACAGTGAATTTATTTCCAACATCAACAAGGTTCAAATTTTAATGAATTTTACAATAACGCGGCCCTCATAAATGCCATCTGTTTAATATAATTAACAAATCACCTAAAACCAGGCAGAATATGCCTCACTTTCAATTGATGCGTCCTATTTCGTCAACAAATATTGACTATTGTCGGAAGACATTGCTACACGAAGAAAAGTATTGGAATAACTTTACTATGTAAAGTGTTATCTCATCTATAGTATGGTTGACACAAAAATACTTTTTATACATTTAGAAAACAAACCCTTTTTTGTAATTAAACAAAATTTTCTTTATAACATTTGATATGTAGCAGAAAATGATCATACAAATATTATTAATGTTATTTCTTACATATAGGACAATGGCCGTGAGTTTGATTATGATGATTGGCCGAATAGGATCACTCTTAGGTAACCTAATGTTTCCTGTCGTTTTGGAATATGGTTGTTTTACGACGTTATTAGTCCTTGCTGGTTTCCTAATTCGTAAGTATTCATATTTGTGAACGCATTGGAATTATTATTATTACATAATCATGTCTTTATATGTTGTTGTAGATTAATATATAAATGCTATTTTTTTATACACCTATAAATATGTTTTTGAATGGATTATATATCACTGATTAAATTCCCCATTTATTTTATCAGTTTCAGTATTGGCAACAATTTTCATTCCTACGCCAAAAGAAGAAATTAAATGAAAAATCTAAGGAGAAAAGTCAGAAAATAATTAATTGCGAATAATTAGCTTCTACTTTCGATGCTAATGAGAGTTCATACGTAACATTTTGTATACATATAATTTTATACGATGTAAATATTTTAAGTATATATTATTTATTATTAAAATGCGTACTATTATTGGTTTGTTTATATAGAATCCCTATAGTGTAACATATTCCGTATTGTATATGCCGTTGTAAGAGACATAATATGCGTCTTATGGTTTAAGCTTAAATTTCCTTGAAAGTCATTAATTTCCTGCAAAAGATTTACTGCAAAAAACTGGATATTAAAATCATACTATTGATTCTTATTGGTGTTTATGTGGGTTCCACCGCTAGATTCGAACATCATCACAAGTATATGTTTTATAGTTATGGTAAGTAGTTTAATTGGATGGAAAATTTAAAAACGAAGGATAATTCATTTATTATCACAGATATTTTACAGCAAAATAATGTGTGTTTACCGAATGGACTTCATAATATGTTTTATAGACTCTATATGTAGTAGTAATACCGATGATTACAATGCAGATAAAATTCAAAATTTGATTGAACTTAGAACTCATTTGAACTCGGTGTAAATAATTCCTCATATTTTTCAGTATATATCTCTTCAGTTAATAGCTTTGAATTTCTCCAAAGCATTCTCCAACTTCTGTACCTTTTGGATTCGTTAGAAGTATAAAGACTTCATTACTTTTGCTCTGAATAATGTTTTATCGCTATAAATTTCTAGGAAAAAAGTAATCTCGATATTAATAAAACTTTCACTTTATCTATTGTATTCTTGATGCGCATATAAATGAAAATATGGAATTGGAATATATCATTTATTTTAATTATATATTTATAATTTTTTGTTCAAAATATATCATTGTTTAACAAAAAAAATGTGTTTTTCAAAATTTACTTTTGTGGGAGCTTTCGGTCTGCTCGGTGAATCGGGAATCATGGTTTATCATTAGAGTACGGCCATTAATGTTTGATACTTCCAAGATCAAGACATCCGTTATATCTGTAAAATTGTACCAGTTTTGCACCGCACTGGCGTGCTATCTGTAGAACTGCTGTTATTCCTCTGCTTCGAACTCTCTTTCAATCTTCGTTTCCGCTTTTCTTCGGCATAACCGTAATCTCCTCCGCACCGCCTCGCCCTTGCAGGTCAAAGACGCCCCTTTATTTAACCGGCAATACTCGTCAACTGGTTGAAGTTTAACATTTTTTTTTTATTCAAATAATCTCACCTGAAATTGGGTTACACCAATCATGGAATTTGAATTTTTTCCAACGGAAAATACAGGTATGCCTCCCCGGTTGTTTGTTCTGCGCCGTTTTTTCTACTTCTCTATCGTATGGTTACGTGGGAGACAAAGGGGAACCGTGTTGGAATTGTAGCTTCACTTACGTTTGCTTCAAGAAAATATCTCGAATAAACTAAAGCTAAAACCGTTGCGATTTCATAAGTATTTGTGATAATGACATTGAATTTTATTCTGTGTGGAACAAAGCATTCAAATTGCAACTACTATATTTGGCCTTTATTCTGGTTGTACGAATGGACGTTCATTTAATGTACATTCACTAATTATTGTCGAAAATTTTGAAAGCCCAAGTATCCTATCAATCAGCCCTTCTAGTGGGGCTGAATATTCATGACAATTGCTGACTTGAATAAAACAGTGCATGTCAGGTTTCATGTCGTCTGTATTCTGTATTCTGCCCATCAATCAAAAAAAGCCCATGTATTCTGTAAGACAGCGTTGTCTGATTGTGCATGCTGTTCAGTCCCTCCGTTAAGTGTCAGTTAATAGAGATGCGATAATAGAAAAAGGAGGTGCTCTTCGTAAGTTGTCTGCCGTCGCATGATTGTGAATAGAGGGTATGAAGTCACTGCATTCGCATCCGATGATATTAGCTCATAGTATTTATCACATTCATCATTGTTCATTCATATAATTGTATACAAACTGCCGAATTCGAAACTCCATTTAAATAGTAAGATCGATGGATGACTAAGTTGAAATTCCGCGACAATGGAATATGTGATTATAGGAAGATGTTTCTCCCTATAAAGATGATGAAATTAATTCAGTATTCTAATATAATCTTAATGTATTTACATATCAATTATGGATGACAATTATACCAACGTATTGACGCTAATGGGTAACGCGATACATAACCCAAATGTCTTGGAAAATTAAGCGGTTATGCGTTTAGCTTTAACGTGGCGGCATCGCGGCAAGAGTGAAGCGCAAGAAGAAGTTATACACGCGCGGCACACGAGTTGGTAAGCAGCTGTTTCTTGGATTGCAGGAAGCGTTTTCTCACTTCACCGTGACTTGTTGCACGGGTCAATTTGTCTCATCTGGTATCGTCGAATATCCCGTAACAAATGCACTCGGCAACTGCGCCAATCAACATATTTCTTCACGCGGGCGCTGCACGCAATTGAAAACGTTTCCCATACGTGCAAATAGCAATTTGAGTAAGTAGGACAACGATGCGGCTTAAAATAAATATCAGATGCCGCGGATTGCAGCTTATATATGTTCGCAATCCGTCTTCAAATTATTATTGATTAGCGGGGCATTCCGAATGTATCGCACTCTGACCTTTTACCGATACGGATTCAGTTCGGGCTACGTATCGGTTTGGCACTTGATAAATGTCATATCGCCGATTTTTCAATCCTTTCCACAAATTATGAACTTGAATAGATTCTATTCAATGATTTTCTATTTCATTCAATTAATATCCGCACCTTAAATCAAAAGTCCAGCATATGCACGCAACATTAATTTTTCATTTCCAAGGGTCACGTTAGGTATTTAACATTAAATATCAGGTGTATTATTACAACTTACGGGAGAATATGGGAAAAATACTCAGGTATCAAGAGATCCTCTATTATGAACTTGAATTTTAATCCAGATCTTCTATATAAAATGATCTATCATTTTATCAATTCAAAAATAATATAAATATACCGGTCCCTACCAAAATGTTTCTACTTTAAGAGTGAGCATAACTCTTAATTAAGAAGTAGATTTACTAATCGAACCTTGATGGACGAAAATTGATGTCCTCTTGTTTAAGATTAACCCCTGAAGAAGACGCATGAAGAAATAAAATTGTTGTTTTTTAGAGTTTCTCCTAATGCATCATCAATCGCGATGTAATCTTGTAGTAGATGATGATGGTAACTATTACAGAAGTACGGGTGTACCTACGGCGATGAGATGTAAACAAATTTGATTTCATTGCATCTATAAGTATGACCAGTCAGCACAATTTTCATGAGTTTTGGTAAATGTAATAGGTAATAGATTAGGTCTGGTACAATTTCGAAATGAAATTGAGATCTCAAATTCTGAATTGATCTAAAGAGATCTTATTAGTTTAATATATACCAGATCTATATTGACATTGGCTCTTTTCTTCTGTGTTAACATAATTCTTCACCCATAATAAGCAATTCAACATCATTGAATGAGGGTGATTCCTTCCACTAATTCAATATTGGTCTCTTCTACCAAGACCAAAAATAGACAATATCAAAACATGTCTTGACGTTGATATCAAAAAAATTATATCCATATTTAGCAATCAGGATTTATATTTTTCAGTACGTACGGTGCGTGGGTGATGTTCATCCAATGATGTTTATCGATGGGTTTTGAAATCAATACGTATCAACATAGATTGGAGAAGTTATGCTTTTACTGAAAATCTATCGTTACATTGCAGATTACTTAAAACGTTTAAGACGATGAAAAGGATGTCATCAAGTTGTAGGTGTATAGTATATATCATTATCAATTTTTTTTTATAACTGAGACGTTACTCAACATCCTGAAATAACGGATATTTTGCCATATAACATAACTTACATGTATCGGATAAAGTTTACCTCCTTCTGACAGATGTCCCCTGGTCGAACCGACTGAGGTTTGACGATATCCTGGATCACAATCTGGAATCGATTAAAAAGTGTAAATATCTCTTTAGTGAATTACTCCAATAAAAAAAGGAAGAACGGGATAACGAGTAAGTGGCCGATGAGCATGCGCGTTCGAAAGATGTTGAACGCAGGGGCCTTGAGTTTCACTTTCGACACATCCTGGAGAGCCCTGCAGCCTTCACCCACATGCTCGTGAGCCCCTCTTCGGTCGTGTGGACATGGCATTCATTATCGATACTTGAGATCTCGCCACGTTCGGCGAACATGCGTCGATCGTCGAATTGTTTTATTACAGCGCAGCCCCGGTTCTAATTACTCATTCCCAACTTTTATTTACCTTTTTACTATAAGCTTGGATGCGATGTAAGTACAGTCCTTGAGGTGAACGTTATACGCGATGTACAAGAAGGCACGAAAAGTTTTGTTAAGTTTAATTAACGTAGATGCATTCAGAAAAATCAGTAGATCGAGTTTGTGTTTAAGATAAGTTTAACTAACCAATTTAGATTTATATCTTTCTTCATATTGTTAAATAACGTGAGTGTAATATTGAAAAATATAAAAATGCATATTCCATCAACATCAATATGACAATCTGACTGATTTAAAGTTTTTCATTTATATTGATTGACTGTTTTAGGGAAATCAGCTTCAATGTCGAAAAAGTCCTCTTTAGCGGAAGAAATTTATACGATAAACTAATTGTTGATTTAATAATTATGTAATAATATATGATGGTTATTTCTTACATAAATATTATATTGAGGTTACATAATTGTTACTTTATGGTTGTACACTAGGTTGTTACCCAGGTGAACCTTTCATGAAAAAAGTCGGGGTAATATTTGAACTCTTATTGGTTAAATCCGACTTCAATGGAATAAAATTCCGGAATTTTCTGGAAAATGTAATAGAAGCTTTACACAGTCATAGTTTTGAGAATTTTATGGAATATGAACAGAAATGATGGATACGATAACCGTTTTGCAAAAGCTTCGGTTAAAACGGTTTAATATTTATTAATTAATTGCAAATGGTCGATCTTAAATTGACGAGCCACTTTTTGGTGGAGTGGCGAGCGACAATTTGGTTAAAATAAGCAATTGTATCGTTTACATTAGAAAAATATCTTCTAATCATTCATGTCAAACTTGAATGGAACAATTTATTCGGTTCAAATGACTAAATACTGTTAATGAAAATATTTGTTCTACCAACCGTACATCAAAATTTCAATATACCTCAATTTTTGGGAACTGTGTTTATTATGTGCGTCAAATCTAGGTAAATGTTACCTACCTAAACTTTTCACTAAAATGCGAAATATACATCGCATACAGGGAGGTACGATATTATCGGACCGTAGAAATCACGCAACTGTAGACGAGAAAATATAGCAACGAATCGGAAGTATGTTTTCATAGTACGCTGAACATTAAGCAGCGAGTGATTTAGAAATCAAAAGATTAAGTAGATCTTCCTTTCATTCTGAATATGACGTTGTAGGATGGTATTTCAAAATCTAAAATATAGTAAGATAGTATTTTCGTGAAATGATGTTGTATGTTATAACCCAACACATTCATTTAACACTCTAAAATCAACCATTATTGCGATGAAATGCATCCCAGAAAATAAAAAAGTATTACATGTTTAAAAACAGGCTTGAGAACGCGGTGAAAAATTATTAAAAAATCGCTCACTTCTGTACAGGAATACTTTTTAATGATTTCCAATCGCGTTCGCAATCTTATTTTTGACTATTGTCAATACTTTTGTATATGTGAATACTTTTCATTACTGTTACAGAATTTTGTTCTTTTTTTTTTTGTTTTCCTAATTTCTTTTTCCTTTTTTAAACAAATGTTTTCAAGGATATGGCCCATGCGCAGCAAGCAATTTCACTTCTTTCATGATAGTTCCTTTTAAATCGTTTATTTTTTGTTTTCATATTCATAAAAAGAAACTGTATAAAAATACATCTTGATACTTTTATCAGAGGGTCAAAATGACCTTGGTTTAAAAAATATTTCACTTACATCAAGTAAATAAGGATATAACTTAACTCCTCTGTTTCACAGTTCCTCTTTTCGCTGTTTGGTGTTATATTTTGGATCACGAATTAATTTCTCTTCACAAAACTCTTTACGGCCTCAATTTTAATTGTTATCAATTGATCAATTGATAGATAGATCAATTGATCAATGATCTTGATAAAAATTCTAGTCAAAATTATTTTAAGATCTTTTTGATCTCTTTGGATATAGGATTGATTCAAATTTAACGTCTGATTATATCAAAACTTATTTACTTTTTTCTAGTAGATAAGACCATTTGACTTGAGAACTAGGGGCTTCGCCCCTGCGGCCTCCGGCCGCCAACCCCACCAAGGGGCTCTGCCCTTCGTTTTTCTTCGCAATTATTGAGGCCCGAAGAAATTCGTCAGATAGAGTCGCTGCGACCTGACTGATGGTCCATATATCGACCATCCCTGCAGGCATCGTAAAGTATAATGTAAAAAAATTTGTCTCTTTTGTTATGAAGATTTGAGAGGGTATTTCTATGTAATTTCACAACAAAATTCTCGCAGACACCCTTGACCTTGAAAATCACCATTTGAAGGTCAAATTTCATTCCTACTATACAAAGTCAATTTTTTACACGGTTTTCGTATGTAGTTTGATGTGCTGAATACGCAGTAGCTGAATAAGAATGTTTTGAGACATTTTAAAATTATTTCTTATGTATTAAGAACATCCAATTTGATTTAAAAACTTCAAATATTCTATGTCTCTAGAGTGGTTCATATATCGACCACCCCCGCAGCTAAAAGGTTAACAGATCTAAATCAAGCTCAGTTAGATTTGGATTATTCTCGATATATTATAAGGAGGTAACTTATGTCTCGCGTATATATCGTCTATATAGGGAATACGGTCCCAATAGTTAGTTTATAGTTAAGTACGCAAAGAATTTTGCCGATATCTTTTGATTTCAAGATTTATTTTAAATTTACAAATCGTCTTCCTTACTTAACCCTGTCAGGGCCTGCCAATAAGGGAACAAAGGTTTTGTAACACATCTTAGGGAAATTTGTACATTGGTATTATGATAGTGCGTAAAACATTATCGCCGATTAGTTTAATGTTCAATACGTAAATATACGACTGGTACGCGAGAGAAGTGGTCTGACATTCAAATAATTGTTACAATACGCTAACCATGCATTTTGCGATAATTTCGAAAAGAGGCATCACCCATCCGACTTTCCGGAAGTGCTGGCCAAAGATCTTAACCTAACAGTAACCTCGTCGATTTGATTCCTACGCGATTACCATCGAGTTTGCTTACCCACGAGGTTCCAACTGGTACCATATTGGATTTCCTCTTCGCCTGACAAACCATCGTGCAAATAGCGAGCGTGAAATCGCGATGCAGCGCCTTCTACGCGGAAAAGTTAAGCGGTTGAAACAGCCGCGAAACCCGCCATGGGGAATCGCTCTCACGAGTGCTCCCGCGTCCAGCCTCCACCGCATGCGATATTACAGATATCCTCGAGAGCAAATTATCCGTCGTCGTCAGGACTATCAGGCCTCAAACTTCCTCCTGGTGTCTCGGAGATCGTACCGTTCGGCCGTAAGCCGGCAAGTTTTAACGAGTCTCGTTTATTCAGAATCCAAATTTTCAAGGATTGATGGTCGACGAAATTGTCAGTTAAATCCCTTCTTCAATACCTTTTTCAATCGATCGTATTATACGCATTCCTATACCGTAGCCGCCGGAATTCGAATTGCCGATCGTTCCAATAGGCCATAAACGACTTGTTGAACGACTGGGATATTAAAGTAATGGCCACAATCTGAATTAGCCATACTCACAAACGGAAATTAATTAAAACTAATTAAATACATTCTATTTCGTTTTTTCTACCAAAACTTGTCGCATGAAAGAATAGAATGAATATATATTATATTCAGTGAGTAGTAATCGAATGAAATCGGATGGAAACTTAATTTCAGAACATTTTCATTTGATATAGGTTTCTTATCAATTTAATATAATATATATATCAAATTAAAAATTATATAGGAGATTTACCGTAATATGAAATATTATATTAATAATATTAATATTGAAACATCTTAAATTCTTCTCGGGTGTCCATGGAGATTTATTAAAAAAGTCGTGATGATACGAGTTCTAATACTAATTGTTGAATGATGTTTCCAACGATGTTACAACTACGATGGAAAATCAGCGAAATAAAATAGTTTGTTTACGTTTATACCCTACAATTGAAATATATTTCTCTACCCCCCCCCCCCCCCTCCAATTTGAAATTATATATGGCGGCTCCCTCACAGTACAAACCAAGTGATATGGGAATGAGTGAGGGAAAACCGTTAAACTATAGAAAAACGAGAATACTTAAAACAAAAGAGGAAATGAATATAAGGACGGGGGGGGCGGGGGGGGGGGGGGGAAATTTTGTTGTTGTCCTATTAAATATTATATATAAACTCATATTAGGATGTTAACATTTTAATGAGCCTAAAAAATATGTGTCTTATGTTTAGAACTCACAAACCATCTCATATGAACGTAATTCCTGTAGATCTTGTAATGAAAAAATGAACATGAATTTAAACATCTTTCAAAATCGACATCTATCATAATTATAATTATCTATTACACATTGGATATCCAGATATGTACGAATGATGGTTGTCCACGTATATTGGACGGTTAATGAACGCCCAGTTTCTGTCCATTACAAAATCGCTTTATGTTTATGTCCATTATACGTGCACAATGGACCCCCTATGGACATCAACGTGATAATTCAACGTATCCATTATATGTACAGTGACGTGGATTGGATTTCCAACTGATATGCTGAAAGTCCGTGGTCATATTCTACTACACCTAGTCTATATTGCTGTCACAAGAGGAGTGTTCTTTGCACTGTTTTACACTGATAAACGAACTCATATTCAGGACGCGCTTGCTCCAATAATACTGTATTCCCTTTGGAGGATCGAACTCAAAACGTAATTTTCTAATTAAATTATAGATATATTATGTTATATCACGTTTGTTGAAATACTACTTGCATATTAACATATATTTTGCCTAATTTTTAATAGATTTGAACCAGTTGTTGTTCACCATCGAAATATCAGAATGAAATATTGATTGAAAATGGTACCTTTCATTTGAATCTATCTTTATAAGAAATGTTATACTAAAGAACATAATCGACAAAAATCGAAAGGTCACTCCGATTTTTAAAACCCCTATACTATCATTAAAAGCAATGTTAGCCGAGAAATAGAATTACGATTCACGTGAACCCTGCAACTGTCGCAAATAGCTGTAGACATCGTGACAAAACGGTGTTTCGATTGGTTGGAGTTATCAAGACGGCACTTTTGTCCTGTAATTAACAAGTCTTCCGCTTTCCCGCGCGAAACAATATACGTTCTTAGCTGTAATGTCGCAGTAATAATTTAAAGGCAATTTCCGCTCTGTAATTAATTTATTGAATTAATGAACAACCCGTGATATTTTATGAACCGTGTGTTTTCAGAGATTTTTGTGACCTGAAATTTACATATGTCTGCGTATGCGAGAACTGAAATTTATATGAAAAATCCATTGAGACAATAATGTCACAACTGTAATGCTAGAAATTAGATGGGCTAATCGTAAGTGGTTCCTGACCATGATATGGTCGTCAGGGTTAAATCAGTATTGCGAAATCCAATATGCAGGAATGATCCCTTAATACTGATTGAGAATTTCTGAAAGGAATGATCAGCAAGCTTTATTACTCGGGGTACAGCTTAGAAGGAAATATGAAATCGGAATATTAACAAATTTTAAAATACTGTTTTGGAACCATTTTAAACTTTCTGCAGAGAAAGATGAGGTATTTCGAAATACTTATAGCCTTCCTGTACTTACATTAAAATCGGTCAAATTTTCTCCACTCCTTTTTAAATGCAGTAGCGTAATGAAGGTAGCAGCTTAGACGTTGGCTTTTTTTCTAGAGTGGCAGGAAGACCACCACAGTTGTAATTTTGTATCGGCGTCTAAGTTTGACCACCCTGCAGTCATGGAATGTTCGTCCGGAACGGACGACTGCACGAGTGCCGAGTCACTTTCCGTAATTTCAGCGGTTCAACGATCGCGTCTCTTTGAGCGGCTCTCTCTTCCCTTTTGCTAATGCTTTGAGATAATCAATGAATAAATGCGGAGCAGTGAAAAAGGAAATATTACGCGATTCTGAAAATTGAGCTTTCCACGCTAAACATCTAAATCTGTGTATTGTTTACATTTTTCAACGGGACTTGAATTCTCCTGAGGAATTCGCATATTTTGAATTAGGTACATGTTGGAAAATTATAGTATTTGGTAACAACGGTAAATTGTTAGTTTCATTGACAAAATTACTCCACGTATTTTCATCTCATGTCATTTCAAACATAATTTATTTTTAATTTTTTTTAAATAATAAACAGAAAAATAATACGATTCAAACATATATTTTTTTAGGTCATTGTCTTCAAATATAAACGAAAGTTTTGTTCTGCACTTGTCCGTCACGTCATAATATTCTTCGCCAATCGTATTTTACTCACAATCTCATTTGTTAGAAGGAGGGAACAAAGCAACCACCGTCACGGCGGTCGCAATGCAGATAATTATCGTGAATCAAGGTTCCTTTTGGTTAAGGGCAAACAGATTTATCAAAAGTACATCGACAAGTTGTCGGATAATTATCAGATCCGATTGACTCGTCGTCGAGACGTTGAAATAAAAGTGAATGAAGAAATAATTCACCGTGACGTCTGTTGTGAATTGAGTTCACTCATATATGCTTCGCTTCTAGACTCACCATGGTCACATCACCTGTATGTTACAGTCCATTGATTTTTATTATCCATTTGAATTCTGATGAAAATATTTTTTTATATCAATGAAATCAGCAAACATAAAATTATATTTACAGCAAAATAAAAAAAAAAAAAAAATGATAATAGGTTAATAATATTAAACTTCAGAGTGGATATTTGTCAGAAAAGTATAAAATTATTCCATTACTCGTTGTTCTAGAGACAACGATTCTGCTTTCATTAATAACAATCGGCATACGCACTTTCTTATTATAGCCTTTAATATAATCCTCGAGTCAACGGCCTTGTTAAAAATCAAACCATTACCATATATGCTATGAAGTGATCAAGCTAAGTACTTCACGGAACACTGAGGTTCATAAGCCGCCATTCTCTAAGCGGAAATCTCACATATTTCCATCAAAACATAAGCAGTATCAAAGAGTCTAGCCTTTGGATCAAAACTGATGGGAGACCACTAATGAAGTTCTCGTGGACTTCAGATGCCGGATCGAAATCGTCGCTAATCCATTGGGGACGCTGGAAGCCAATCGCCTCTAGTTTTCCTCATAGCCATTGAAATTATCATCCGTGAAGCTGAAAAAGTGCCTCTACTTCGTTTCTGCATTAGTACGTCTCTCGCCTATGAATAAATGCAAATGAGCCAGCATCTACCGCTAGGACCGCTACGAAGGCAGGCGAACTGCGGATCCTAGACGATCTTGCTTACCGTTCTCACTCATTCTCCTACGTCCTTTCTTCCCTTTCGGTCTCTTCTCGGACATTATCTCGAACTTTTTAGCAAGAATCCGAACCTCGAGGCTCTTTCATGGCTCCTTCTTCCTTCCTCGGTCTCCTCCTCCGCAGATACTGGCAGCAGCCTCGGGAAGATAGCGTGTCGCCTCCTGCCTCACTCACGCAAGTACTGTTCGCCGAGATCGTTTTCCGAGTACACAGGAACGGCAATCGCTTCTACGTCCGCATCCCCTTGCGCCTTCGGATTCGCGAAATCCCGGCATGCAAATTACACCCTGAGCAACAACGGACTTTGCTCGTATATATGTACGTTCTGTTGACCTTGCTAGGTCGTCGTATAATGTCAGGCTCCCTCTTTTCCTGGAGCCAGTGATAAGTGATGCTTCTTTCGGTTTCTGACACGCTATCCGGTATGTTGACGCACATGATATCGTACAGGTCGTTTTGAAACGCGTACTGGGCGACACGCACGTATTTATGGGGCTTTCGCTAAAGCGGTTTACCCGTACAGTTCTGCGGTCATCGAGAAAGCAGGAAGTGGACATTTGAAAACTTACCGATTCATCCAGTAATTATCCAATCAAAAAATCATTAAGTTGTAAAATTCGATTAGCAGTCAATCCTACGAAGAGATAATACACTACATTCAAGGGCTTAACTTTGCTGGATGATCAGAAAAACGGATGGTTATAGAGTATTTCATGGTAACATCGTCGAGTGTCAAAAGTTTACACATATTTATGTAAGCAAGTCAATGGCAATAATAATAATTAACAATTTTGTAGAACAAAAGTCTGCTAAACTAATGAATATTAGTTTCACATTATTAGGCTACACAACTAAAACTAATAATTATATTAGAAGTGAGATTTTTTCGTGTAATAAAACTGACAAATAATAACCCATGTTAAAGATGAATTCATTAATGAATATGACACCTGTAGTTTTGCTATATTTATCCTTTAACTTCTTAAATTATGCCTTTCATCCCTTAAAGCCCTTTAAACATATGCCTATGCAATTCCATAAACAACAGATTATAGAGCAAAAGTTGCAACTAATGCGAATATTTTGGGTGTTCCATTGTAACAAGTAAATTGTTTTTTTATTTGTTGAAAATTATTTGATATTATTTTAATCATCTTTATTTAGTCTAATCATTTGCATTTATTCCTAATATTCATCATAACCGACTCGCGACCATACTACAGAAAATACATTCATCAGAAACATTGTACCTTTTACATGGGTTGTCCTATTCTACCTCTTACTCATCCGGTTTACACGATAAACAGTTCCGGCATTGTTTTTGTTAATACACAATTTGTACGCTAATATTACTTGAATTTATTTACTCAGACATGGAATTACTTCATAAATACACAACTAAGAAAACATACAACCTAACCTTCCCGAATCGAAGTAACCTAATGAAAAGAAACAGAAATGAAGTATTTCTGGAGTATTTCGCTATTCGTATCACAGTAAACTCTTAAGTTTTTTTTTTTTTTAATTACAATATGGGTGGCACCTTCGGTTGAATTCGTATTAACTATTTTTAACCATAATTTCTTAATGGTATAGTGTGTAAATAATCTGGTATATCTACACAGAAAAAACGGTAATCTAATAATTAGAATAACATATTCTTTAAATATATTCTTAATAATATTCTTAAAATATTCTAAAATTAAGAATGTAGTAT